>CALNXK010000244.1:575000-587500 GCA_942486035.1 Porites lobata | reverse complement strand
GTAAAGGCGTTTATTTTTGTACGCAAGTTGTATATGAAATCAACTGTTATTTACCCCCCCCTGGGTGGGGGTATTCAACAAAATTTTATACGTGGAGGCTCAACCCAGGCATTGACGGATTGTGGTAGCATAATGTTTGGCATAATTGAGCAAAAAAAAGCATAATTTTTTAAACGAGCCTGCGATTTACATAATTAGCAAATTTTAGCACTTTTTGAGCATAAATTCATAAAATTTAGTAAATATGGTGTATTTTTCAGAAATAAATTAAATTTAGTAGTATGTTCTTGCAATAAAAGGGGGGTGGTAGGCCACACGGCTTTCACCAGCCAAATGCTGCTTATTGCAATAAAGTTTTTTTTTTTTTTTGACGGCTGAGGGCCGAGACAAACTGCTATAAACACAAATAAATTTACTACAATTTGTTTATTTAAAAAACATCATAATTTGGTGTCGTTATTGCACCCCTATATGTACAGAATCTACGTCATTTTATGAGCATAATTTCGAAATCAGGAGCATAATTTGAGAATTCTGGCATAATTTTGGCATATTTGGCAAATTTCGAGCACTGCTAGTAGCGTAATATGCCACTTTTAGAGCACAATCCGCCAAGGCCTAGCCCAACCCCGAGGTCCAACCCTTTACCTTTTATATATTCCATTTTCGACGGAAAAGATTCTTCTTTCCAAGAGCCATTATGGCTCTCGTCCTTTCCTATTCCCTTTATTGACAAATGGTACCCCTTTCACATACCCAGTTTAGAGCGAAACACCGTGATGACAGATTTCCCTCCCCTTTCATATACTTCCAATCAACTAGTGATATCCCTACCTTCCATATGCTTGAACCCCGAGAAAGTACCCATTTCTTGCGGCGCCTCCTTTATAATCCATTATAGGGAGTACCCGGGGATATTTGTACTCTACACGGAGACGTTATTGCATTGTAACAACAAAAATGCCAATAACATCACAGCTTAACTGACACACGACCAATGACATCGCGACGTAATTGACCAGTCAGATCAATAACCAGAGTATAATACCATCAACTGACGTGATACAACCCACTTAGACTCTGAAGATGACTACCGCAAAGGTTGTCGAAACGTCAGTCACTGTCAACAACAGTCCTATTCCGGACAGACAGCGCAGTAAATGTACTAAGCACACATAAAAGCCTAAAGGAGGACTGTATTTTTCACGTTCAGTACTGGAGATGGGACGTCATTTCTACGTGTTCATCCGAGGCACGTTAACATCCAACTATTTACATAGCAAAGGGAGTTCTTTCTAATTAATTTGTTTTGAGACTTTTGAGTACTGTCCGATTTACCTGAGAAAAGTGAACCCTACCCATGATCTCCCCTGCCCGGCAGACCAGGGGCCCTTTCTCGAAAGTCCCGATAAACTTCGGCCCTAAAATTTTTTTATGTTTGTTCTGTTTGCATTCAAGATCAAAGTTTCAATAATTTTGAAAATGACGTAACGAAACTATCAGTTAACGAAGTAAAATTGGCTGGTTTGTGAGCAAGGAACTGTGCTACTATTCAACAGGTGTATGATTTTAAAATTTTTTTGAAGTCGAAACGTTATCAGGTTTTTCAAGAAACGGGCCCTGGGGCCTGTTCAGGCTGATTAATTACTGGATCTGACAGTAATTACTGACCGACCCAAAGATCTTTGGTTTACATTCACTATAAGATCGAGGAGATAGCAAAAATGGTTTCAATAGTTTTCCAGATAATGTAATAAACCAATCGCTTAAAAAAACAGGGGCGTAGGGCGTATACTACCTGCCTGCGCACGGTACGCACGTGTACCTTTGAAAAGTCGAGGGTACAAAATTGTATATATAATAAAAAGCGAATTATCTGAAAAAGCAAATAAATTTAAAAAAGCACGATTTTGCGTAATTCATTAAACTCTGCTATTTTTTTGAAATACTATTTTTTTCTGACGGACGCTTCTTTTTTTATACCCGAATGCGAGTTTCAGGAAGGCGACGTGTGATTCATAGGTAGACAGATATATTTCAAGAAAAGGCGGGAATATTGTGCAGATAGCGGCAAGCCAGATGTACATGTATAAAGCATGAAATTGGACTGGCTTGTTAGCTCTATCTGGCTGAACAATTGTTATTCTATCCTAGGAAACTACTAACCCGCGAGAGGTGTTAGATGAAGGAGGTGGTCTTCTACCTCTCGGTGGTAAAGGGGTTTCCATGTCAGAAAAAATATATATATTAATTTAATATCTTCCGTGATTTATACATAAAATTTTATACATAAGAAGAATAAATATAAGTTTGATATTCAGTTGAATATAAGTTAGTATTCAGCTGAAAGAATATAGCAGAAGGAAAATAGTAAACGTGACAATAGTACAGAAACGTGTTTTATGTGAAGCAACCCTGACCCTAGACATATGGGACGAAGCAGCCTTTGTTTACCTTGATCGTCAAATAAAAATAACGAAACAGGATGATTAGGTTTAGGAAACTTTGGCAGGAAGTTAGAAAAAGGATCATTAAGTGTTTAAATATGTTATGAACAGTCCAATGGGGAGGAAGGGGGAGGGGGGGGAGGAGATAATAACACAAAAGAAACATGAAAACGTTCCTTTATCTACTCTTGCAAATGAATAAGTTGGTTTGATTCTTGTTTGGTAACCCGCTTTCTTCCCCTGAACTTTAGTTCTGCATTTTATTAATTTTGTCATTAATTCGTCTTTTTTATATTTACTTATTTAATGACCGGCTATAAAGGTTTTGGTTTAGCGATGATGGTGGAGGTGTTTTGTGGAATTTTGTCTGATTCAGCATTTGGACCTCATCTCAGGAAGTGGCAGGGAGAGGAAATGGGACAAGCCGACCTGGTACTAGAAGAAATTATCTCAATTCCTATGGTATCTATGTATTAAATCCCAGCGCACCTGTTGATCCACAGGAGAACTGGTTGTGCATAATATTTATGAGTATATTGACGAGTTTAGTATAAATGGGTTTATCTTATCCTGTTTTGGATACCAGGCACAGGTCGTCGCCTCATCCTTCTCCCTGCAGCGATGGCTTACTTCTGTACCTGAGTTTCTGCGCTTTCGGTCTCTGGACTTACCTCTTGACTTATCTTAACGGTTAGCGTTTGGTAACGGGGCGTCCGGTGGGATTTTATTACAATGTCCCCCTAAAACATTAAGAAAACAAATGGTAAATTCAGTTCGTGGAGTGTCCAAATGTCTGGTACCTTGCACCATACAAGGGCTGCCTTCTTTATACGTGTATATTAGCGTGATTTATATCCTGCAGCTAGACTGAAAAAATGACCTTTGAGAAACGAGCGCAGAAATTCCACACTACCCGGATCTGCGACGTGCTTCTGATTGCTTATGCGACGAGAGAAATTTTACTTAAAGGTCAAATGAACCAAAAAATTGACATATTTTCTTTTGTCGCTTTACCTTCACCAAACACTAAAAAGAACCATCCTAAGTGAGATTTGGGTAAAGATTTTTCTTCCCCAGCCTTTATAGAAAGATAAAAGATCAAAATCCGAGCATTTCCGAAAACGTTTCTGAAATGGCAGCGTGATAGACTGGAGACTACGTGACGTCCGTGACGTCAATGTTGGTCTTTCAGGGCGGAAAAACGTTCTGCGCAAGCTTCTGCGCATCCCTTATTGCCTGCGTTTGTTTGTCTCGTTATGTGAGAATTCTGACTGAGACTGAATAAAATACACTAGGTGCGAACGTTTGCTCGTTGTAAAGGCTTTTTTTTTTGTTTTTGTTGCTTTTTCGTCACTTTAAAATTACTTTGGATTCAGAACAACCAATGTTAGAGTAAAACCGATCACTGTCAGTCTGAGGTGGAATAAAAAAACGTTTTGAACATTTCCAAAAGGTTTGTATTTTTCTGATAATTGTGCATTCGATTTGAGTTGGTTTTGTGTCTAGTGCTTCGCCTTCTTTCGCCGGGTTGAATTAAAAACCTGCTTGTATATTCTGTTATTAGTAGTTATGGTTACTTTTTTACATGCCCAGATTTATTTACCTTTGCAGAACCAGCTTTATCCTTGTCTTCAGTCAAAGAACCGTAACGGCTAACGCATGCAAGTGAACAAGCTTGTGCGCTTTAAGCTCTTAAGTTTTAAAAACTTTCTCGGAACTTTAGAAGGCCAAAGTTTACTCAAGAAGAAAAGACTACTTCGATCATTTTTCTGTTGCTCGAGTAACAATAGTCAGAGTTTTTTTTTCCTTTGTTTTTTCCTTTTTAATTTCATTGTTTTGTTTTCTTTCTGTAGGCAAATTTTCCTTTCACTCTCTGTGAAGTAGCTGAGAACGACTTCTGCCGGCAGTGACTTCAAAACAATCGACTCTTTGCCTCTAAACAATTGCTGGAGCTGGATTTGACTGAAGCGAGGAAAACAAACCTTTATGTGCAGTTTTCAGTATTTTCTAATGATTCAGTTTGCTGAGTTTAATTTGCTTGAATGAAGACCCTCTCATGGACCAGTTATTAAAAATAGCTGAATGGTGAATCATGGTTTGCTGCGAAGCTTGCAACTGATCTTTATTTTGCTTTTAAGATCTTTGAGTAGGTTGTTTTCGTACAGAAAATTCACTTCTTATTGTCAGCAGGTATTAGAGACTTAAGTCTTTTGTTTTTTTTTTTAATGAAAATTTGTTGTTTTGCAACCTTATTGAAGCTTTTTTTTTAGTCCACTTAAGCTGAATTGTATGCATGATGGCATTGTTCGTTGCTTGTCGCATCTCATTGAGGTTGAAGTGGCGTCTATGGTCCTTAAAGTGACCTCAGTCGGTAATTAAATCATATACTCAACTGTAAAGACGTTTTTGCAATAATGTAACTTACGCGTAGGTTTTTGACAGGTGTTATGCATGTTTAACTTGACAAGACAAAGCAAAATTTTTCTGCGCGAAACGATCAAGTTTAGAAATCTATGGTTGCTTTGAAACCGATCTTGGGGAAGGTTTACTAGATAAAGATTAACGCTTTTTCTGCCCACATATCAACGCCAAAGCTTCTACATTGAGGATTTTGTTTACATTTTAGTGATCTGCGAAGCTAGAAGTGTCCGATCGAGCGTGGGTTTTAAAATATCAGCTCGAGTGCGACAAATTTCAGTGACCTCAAACACATTGTGGGCAAACTTGAATTTCTTTGGGCAGATTATTATACAAAGATATTTTGTTTTTGTGTCCACTGTGGAGCTCCGGACCTTATATATCCGGGAACTTCCTCATATGAACACATTTTGTGAATGCATCTTGAAAAAAATCGGACTTACGCACGCACATTTCCAGTACAACTCAAGGAAATTAGTAAATGTCGTTAAAGTCAGTTTTACTATAATGTATTCTTCGAGAAAATTAAATAATAAGAAGGTTATAACCACAGCTTGCGACTTTTGAAGACAAATTGCCTGTTCTTTTCCAGGTTTATGGCCGCACAAATCACTTCTGCGCCAAGTCGACGCGAAAAACTCTGTTTGAATTTCCCGCTTTTTTCACCTGACCAACATTGACGTCACAAGCTGTTTTTTCCGACAATTTTTCCGACCGCTCTACGAAGATAAGGGCCAAAAATAGCAATTTTTAATTGCAAAATATCTCGAGATACTGGCTTCAATTGAGCTGAAACCTCATGGTATGTTTATTTGGTTCATATTAAACACATTTCACTAGAATTGAACTAAAATAAAAATGTCGAATTTTTGGTTTATTTGACCTTGAACCAATTAGAAGCACTTTTTAAACAAGTCTAGGGTAGCGATCGTCAGTATGGAATTTTTGAGCTCGTTTATCAGACGTCACTTTGCGGGAAACCAGTGCTGGTGGGCGCCATGAAATTTCGGCTGTTTTCTTTTGACTAATATCAAGCTCATTTCTTTTCAAATTGTATCCGGCTTTGCGTTTTTATTTCACTAGGGTCATTGCTTTGTGGCTGTGAATCCGCAAACGTTTGCTGATGGTTTTGAGGAGAGGATGCAGTGTCTGATGGATCAATACAGAAATATGGATCCCGTATGTTCTCCTGCAGTTTGTAACAAAGACAGTAAATACATTTAACGAAAAGTATCAAAGTGTAGTAAGAAAAAAAAGTGACACTCAAAACGTTTTTCAAGGCCATCACTTGTTCAAAGCAGAATAATCGCGCAAAGATTTTCAAAGCTGCTTGTGTCTGGTAGCGTGTTTTGACACATGATGGCAACTGCTTAAAGATTTCTTCCAGCTTAGGCATTTCCAAGTCGCTCAGAGCGCTCTTTGGACATTTTTCTTACTTGTAAACAACCCTGTTAACCTTTGAGGGCTTCACTTACTTAATTATCTCACAAACATTTTCAAAACTGCGCGTCAAGTTGAACAAGGCAAAGAAAACAAGTTTCACGTGAAGTCGCAGTCTATGTTTCTGCTCCGGTACTGTGAAAAATCATGGGCAAGAGCCAATCGCAGCGGGCGTAGCATTCACCACATTTTCTAAAGTATAAGACAATAATAAGTTTAAATGGTGCTGTGCAAAACGGCTAAGACAGAGCACGAAGACAGATGAAGCAGAGTATTCTATTTTTGGGCCAAGTTTAACTCAAAGGTAAAATCCAGCATGTCAAGGTACTCTTTATTAGCTCAGTAATCCAGCTGATGGGAATATTTTAGGAGGAGGGCGAGCCAGCAGTTCTTGTAGCAGGCGACCCGGAAAGAGAGCACATGCGCAAAGTGAAGCAAGATGGTGGGATTTGTTATCACGTGAACATATTACACGCTTTGGTGAGTGTTTATATAGAAATTGAGAAGGAGATATACCAGGTTACCGTAAAATTCCGAAAATCCCCCCCCCCCCCCAAACCGGTAACGCAAAAAACCCTCCATTAAATCGCCCTCCAATTGCCCTCAGATACAAAGTAAAACAAAGCAAAACGGTAAATTTACTTCCAACTATAAGGCTAGCTCTATCGCTTTTGAAACGCAAATTTCTCTCCATAGATAAGCCCCTCAAAAAGGGTATTTGAAAAATATAAGCCCCGGGGCTTATTTTCGGAATTTTACGGTATATAAACCAAAATTGGTTGAGAATTTTTTCAAAGAAAAGGATATTTTCATAAAATTGCTTGGTATCCAGTCTTATGGAATGGCGTTAGGTGTTGCTCAAACAAAAATTGTGACCTATTATATGGACGTGGCTTAAAGCCTAAAAGCGGAGCTCCTTCAATACTAAATAATGAAATTTAGTTGAAACAATGAACTTTGAGCTATTTCAACCCAATTAAATACCCTGACAGAAATAAAATAACTAAACGTGAGGGAGAGATATGATGAAAAAGTAATAATCTGATCAGCGGATAATTTTTTAAAAAATATTTTTACTCTCCAGATAGTGTACTTTAGCTAGTGATACAGTCTCACAGGTTAGCGGACGCACATTTGGTCGACTGTCAATTGTTTTTGTTTGGATGACGTATATTGCTCTCTCATCCTCATTTCAATATGACCGCTTGGGATCCTGGCTCAGTGACATTTCATACTGGCCCAATTAATTGGCTTGTACGTGCTAAGCAGTGCAGTCTTCTGATAACCAAAAATCATTGGTAGGATACGTCCCATTGTTTTTCTCCAGTCTTGAATCTTTGGCTCCAGGGGACAAGGTAAGCGTTGCGTGATGTCACTAAAGGAGGTTGCGTACGAGACTACGTTACACGGAGAAAGTGCGGGAATACATGTATAGGTGACGCAGTACAGCAGTAGGGGAACCAAATGACAGAGACATCTTGCGGCGGCACCCAACGACGGTCTCCTCCTAAATACATAGAAAACACTTTTTTGGCTATCCAGAGTACTTTTAAATCTCTAGAAATGTATTCTGAGTGGCGCTATAAAAAGTGTATCTGTTTGGTCATCCTAGGGGAACTTGAGTCTTTTCTAAATTACAAGGTCTTCAGTATTATTTTCCCGAAAATTTTACATGCAATTTAACGTATTGCAAAATTGAGAATTTTTCTGATTCCTCTCTCCACCACATTTTTAAATTCGAAAATGTTAGGTTTTTTCCTCGTACGAAAAATAGCCTAACCTGAGCAGTGAAATGTGAAAAATTAAACCTCAGATAATCGTTGGGAGTTTATTAGATAAGCTTCGAAAATTGAACATGAGGGGAACGGTCCTCCAGAAATTTTTAGCCGTTCTCAAGAAATAGAAAATTCTAGGCAAAATTTGCTTCTCCGAATTAATACTTGTACAGAAAACTGTCGTTGGGTGCCCCTGATCTTGTTCTCCTTAGAACTTTATAATACACTTACATTAGTACGGTTACGAGTGGCATAAATTACAGTACCAGGTTCTGCAACATTGTTTGCAAAATGAAATATTTCTAAGCAGACAAATTGCTGCATTGTTTTAGATGCAGTCCCAGTCCCTTATCCCTCTTAGGTCATGCTATCTGTCACTCTAACGTGCTTCATAAACCGAATTCGTTGAAATAACTTCAGATTTCAAATAATGTCTATCATTTTAAGTGGAAAAGTAATGACTGGGTGATTATTCTGCTTTTCAGAATGACCTTGCTGACAGATTGGGAGTGGCACATTTACCAACGTCGTGAAAACCACAGAGATTTGCATTTTCTGTGGCTACAACGCCGTACTCAATCTTTTTTTGCGTAAATCATCTTATCATATATCAGCCTGTTGCTGACCGAAAGTTTTGGCCTGGTTATTAGCTTATTTATAATTAACAATTAGTTCATGCGTCAGCGTGCGTATGTCGAGATATTAAGCACTCGGGAAGTTTGGAGAACACGAAAGTGGTGCGCCTCGAGGAACTCTAGCCTCTTGAGTGCTCTCCAAACTTTGCAAGGGTTCAATGTCTCGACATACGCACAGCTGAAGCATGAACTAATTGTTTTATAACGTTATCAAAGCGATCAATTCAGCAGTCAAATTGTTAGTACGCGTCTATGTCTGTGTGTCCCTATTTTTTTTACCTCGCAGTTATGTTTTGTCTTGAACCTGACGGAAAGTTTACTGAAGTCGGTTAAGATAGCATTCAAAAAGATTGTAAATCCATATTATTTTGAGGTGCCGGAAAACTATCAACTCATCGAAAAGTCTTTTGGAAAGAAATGACTTTGCAAAGAGTGATTTGCACACGCCATAGCCTGCACAGCTCGCGCAAATGACAACTACACCAACACTCACCTCTTTCCCCTACTATCGGTCAACAAATTCAAAAGATTGCTCTTACATTTACGTTATAAAACACATGGTTAACGCTTCATCGTGTACTGTTGAGTTCGTGTACTGTTGAGTTGGGACCATTGCTAGGCTCACAAGAACTCGAGGTATAGTTTATTGACGTCATTAGCGTGCCTAATGGGAATATGAAGCACGCTCGCGTTATTGAATTTGATTAGAGGAATATTCTATTGTAGCTATGTTATAAGCCAAAATAAACCAGAGAAGCCATATAAATACAATAGAAGGTATTTTTGTCGAATAACTCAATATCTATTGTTATTTATCTGTTTTAGTTATTTTTAGTTCTTATATACCTAAGCGATCAGAATGACTATAATCACGTGGATCCCCAGTAATTCTACATGCATGTAATAGGTGACGTAAGCAATGAAATCGATCAATTAGATAGATTGATGGAATCGTCTCAAGCACTCAATTTACTCCAATGGATCTCCCTGGTTGGACGAGGTTTTGCTTACCGATACTCAGCGGTACAAAATAAAGCGCTGTATCATCTGTTTTAGTTATTTGTGGCTCTTACATAAGTTTGTGCATAAGTGATCAGAAAAGACTATAATCACGTGAATCCCAGTAATTTTACAAGCATGTGATAGGTGACGTAATACATACACGCACTTTATTGGCTCGTCTCCACAGGGCTTTTCACAGTCAATGTTTTTAATAATTAAAAAACACACAAACACACAGACAGACAACTAAAAACATAAAAATAACTTCATACTAAAGGAGACATCCAGTGGTAGTCGCCTAAGTCTACGCTTAAAACCAGTCACTGATTCGCTTAGCTTGAGTGCTGGCTGCAACTCATTCCATAATGACGCCGGGTTCGCACACTGGGGTCTTGAAAAGTCCTTGAATTCCATTTTTCCTTGAAAAGTCCTTGTGAATTTATGTGCAAGTCCTTGAAAAGTTCTTGAACTTTCCTCAGGTTTGAATTTAGCCGCTTGGAAAGTGTATTTTAATGCTTTTTGGTTGTCCAAGACAGAACATAAATCATAGCTCTGAGAAATTAAATGTGATTTATATTAAGCGTTTTTTGTTTTATGCAATGAGTAACTATAACTTAAACACAGGCGAACTGGAAGATGTAGAAAAGTTGGTGGAGCAAACAGTTCAAACGTTAAAGTCCTCTTGAAATGGACTGGAAATGTTAATTTTTGTACAACCTGTGAAAGGTAGATGACCCTTGAAAATCGTATGTGGTTCGTGAAAAGTCTTAAAGACTTAAAACTTAGCTGTAGACTTAAAACTGGATCTGAGGCAGCCTCGTTCCCAGTCGTCCTCGGCGATTTCGGATGTGACGTCACCTGTTAAGCTTTTCGGGAAAATTCGCCCAGGACGCCTCGCGCTATCGCGCTCGGTTCCAAGCCTCCTCTGGTCACTCGGATAGCGCGAACAGGCCTGGGTACGAGGCTGGATCTGAGGTTGACTGGAGTACATATCGACGATTACGAAATCAAGTTTCCAACAGGATCAAAATTGAGAAGCGTCGTTATCAGGGAAACGAAATTCAGGATAATTTGGCCAACCCGAAATCATTTTGAGAGCTATGAAGAGCATTTTCCCAAAAAAGAGAAAAAATCTTCGACCGTTCAATCTATAATAACGGACGAGGGTGAAACCATCACTAGTAAATCAACTATTGTAGAGAAATTTAACATCTTTTTCACGAACACTGTGTCCAAGCTCCTGGAATCCGTTCAATCAACTACCATTCTTGGTCTCTCAGATGAAATGTTTACTAATGAAAGTTTTGTGCTTCAACCAGTTTCCCAAAACTTTATTTTTAAGCATCTGAAGGACTTAAAAGTGAAAAAGGCCACTGGTGTGGATGGGATTTCGGCTCGGTTTTTGAAAGACGGCACTTCGGTTATCGCTCCTACTGTGACATTTCTTGTAAACTTATCGCTCAGTACTGGAATTGTTCCATGTAATTGAAGATGGCCCGTGTCGTTCCTTTATATAAGTCTGGTGGACATGCAAGTATGGACAACTACAGACCAATCTCCATATTGCCGGTTATGTCGAAAATTATGGAGAAAGCTGTCAACGTTTAACTACAACGGTACTTACAGAGGTTCGACCTTTTGAGTCCATTTCAGGCAGGGTTTAGACAACACCATTCAACGGAGAGTGCTGTGCTTTATTTCACCGATGAGGTAAGAAGAAGTGTAGAGTCGGGAAAGTTAACAGGCGCTTTGTTTATTGATCTAAGGAAGGTCTTTGATTCTGTGTCGCACAAGGAACTCTTATCCAAATTGAGAAGATTTGGCTTTGGAGAAAATTCGATTAATTGGTTTACAGCCATCTATCCGACAGATTTCAAGCTGTTTCCCTGGTTAACGAGTTGTCGAGTCCCTTAGCTGTCCTAAGTGGAGTGCCTCAAGGGAGTATCCTTGGTCCGGTTTTATTTACGATCTATATTAATGATCTACCTTCCTGTGTTGATGTCTGTAAAGTTATGATGTATGCTGATGACACAGTTATCTTTTTCTCGGCTCCACTAATATCGGAAATTGAGTTACAGTTAATCTGTCTTAGTGGCTGTCTACAAATAAACTGATTCTCAATTTAAAGAAGACTGAGTTCATGGTTTTTGGCACCAAGACATCGATGGGGCTCATATAACGTTGGGAGGAAAATCTGTGAAACAGTGTGATGCCTTTAAGTACCTCGGCGTAGTATTAGACAACAGTATTTCCTTTAATTTGCATATTGACTATGTGAAGAAGAAAGTTTTAAAACACTGGGGATGTTCTCAAGAATTAGATCATCATTAACAACTGAAGCATCGAACCGACGGTATAAATCGATGATACTACCAAATCTGGAATACTGTTGTGCTGTTTTTCATGGCTGTGGTAAAGGAAATGAAGAAGAATTGGAACGCCTGCAGAGACGTGCTGCTAGGATAGTGCTAAAGTCGGTGCATTTGTCCACTCAAGATATGGCTTCCAGTCTTGGTTGGGACTCTGTTAAGACGAGAAGAGAGAAACATATCGTCAAACTTGTCAAGAATTGTCTTGATGGACAAGCTCCAAGTTATTTCTCAGATTATTTTCGACGGCGAACTTATGATATTTATGACTATGACACTAGGTCTAAGGATAGGTTATCTGTTGATAAAGTCAATCTCGAGTTGACTAAGAGGGCCTCTTTTTATAAGGGGGCTACCCTTTTTAATGATTGTATGTAGTTTTGTTCATAAGGAGGCTACCTCTTTTCATTGATT
>CALNXK010000244.1:537500-570000 GCA_942486035.1 Porites lobata | reverse complement strand
GTTTCATGGCTGTGTCAATCTGAAGCCCTGCAACTTGGTAGAAATAAAATATTATTTTGATGTACCCGCTGTCTGAGTCTTCGTGTTGTCTTACTTGATGGGCGTTGTCTCTTCTATACCAAAAGCTCTGATGTACAAGGAAATTCAGAATGGGCGATCGTATCAAAAGATAAAGCACCAATCTGAATGACAAAAGCATCGTCATAACCCAAATCCAATAACTGTTGCATTCTGTAGTTTTAGAGCATTCGGTTGAAAACAGAGATTCTGTGAATCCCTTGGTGCACTTTCCACAGAGAGTACCATTTCTTTTCCCATGACAACTGTTACACTCTTTCAAGAGAGAATGATCTAGCTCATTCTCTCTTGACTCTTTTGAATCCTGTGATGGACTTTTACAGTAATGTTCCGGACAAGGAGAAAATTGCAGTTGCTGTTGGCGACTATTCGTTGCTTGATAACCCCAGAAATTTGGTTTTGCAGCTATATTTCTTTCAATGCAACTGGCACCGAATGGACACTGAAGACAATCCACAGTGGAATTAACAAATAATCCTCGTGAAGTTCCTTTTTGGAGGCTATAATAACCTTGTGGACATGAAACACAAGAGTACTTCAAAACAGTAACGTTTATTCTACAAGAAACGCCTTTTTCCTCCGTATATATAATATGGGTGGCATTTTCGAATAATAGCTTACTTCCCTTGCTACACCTCATTGTGGTTTTATCATCCACGTAGACGTACCCGCCACCAGAAATGTCAAACATCCTCAGGTAAATTAACGCATGGGCCTCAATTTGCCTGAATTTGCTCTCTTCAAAAGTGAGGGGGTGGTCTATATCTAAGAGCTTTAGATGAAGAGACATGAAACTTTGCCAGCTACCCACATTTTTAGTTTGTGTCAATTTCATGCTTTAACATTATGCAAATTAGGTCACGTGACTTCCCCTGGCTGAAAAAGCCTCTTCTTGAAACGGCAACACTTTCTCGTGTGTCGTCAATTATTTTACCGGTTGCATGATGTCAAGGCCTTTTAATATATCATTTCTGTGCTTGGCCTTTTTTAGATATTTAAAATCGACGGCGTTAAGATGGGATATAATTGCTTCGGGGGACTGGGTCTAGTTGAAAAAGCCGTTTATTTTCTAAAACAGTAAAACATTCAAAAAAGGCCAAGCACAGTTTTGTAGATGCTTGCATTACACATTGTTGTAAACCAGTCCGGTTTAATAACTCACAACAAAAAGTGTTGCCATTTTTGTTTAAAGACTTTTTATTGCTTTCTGGCCGTGTGGAGTCACGTGACAACATTTGCATAATTGAAAATCCCCTATTTGACAGAAACCACACATGTATGTATCTGACAAAGTCTCATCTTTCTACTGCTTAAGTGCTCAGAGATAGACCACCCCCCATCACTTTTTGACTGAATCATTGGGGACCCATGCCTTAATTTACCTGAGTCTGAAAGTTGCTCCTTGCAGGGACCACTGATGTGAAAGACGTGTTTTTAACTATTAAAGGCCCTCCACTTTCAGAATATGTGAAAATGACGTTATTGTAGGAAACATTAGATATCAAAGTTGTCTTCTTCGTTCGAGAGAATAAACAATCTTCCAAGTCCACTCTACCAGTTCCATATGCAGAATAAATGTGTCCGCTCTGTTGAATGCCAAAATTATCTTGAAAGACACATCTAATAAACCTGGTGAATCCGTTACTTATGTGCCCACGTTCTGCTTAAACACAGTATCTTCGAATATTACACGACTTTAGTATTGCCACAGAGCATGTGTGTCATCAATAGTGTTTGAGTGAAGACATCCACTCTTCAAAGCTCTATCAGCGAACGTCAATATCGAAATAGGACCAGAACCTGTTTCATAAAAATCGTCCGTTTCCTGTATCGTCCACCTCTGTAAATTCGAGTAAGCATACCAGCAGTTTAGAAACTTACACCCCTTTAATGTCACGCGTTTCTTTCCTTTAAAGTAAAGAGCAAACTTGCTTGACGTTTTTGATTGGAAAGTGTCATTGTCCAACTTTATGACCGCAATTGTTGAGCTGATATTTTTCAATGGTGGAATATTAAGCCGAATAGCATAACTTTTTCGAAAAATTGTCTCAGTACTAATGAAAATGGTGTTTTGAATAGATACGTAGACTGAGGTTCGATCAAGCAGAGTCAACAGCATATCAAAAATATTATTCACGAAAGTGCATTTGTCTACGTAGATATCAATCGAAAACGTGTCATTTCTGGGAGGCGATGATAGTACCTGGAATCCAGAACGAAATGATATCACTGTTATATTGACCAATTTCATGCGGTATTTGGGAATTGACAGTAACGCCTTCTGTTTCTTTTCGCTGCTTATGAAGTGGGAGTTTGGTATTGTTACAATACCGGCATTTCCATTTGATGCCACTACTTGGAAAGCGGTCGCTCGTCTTTTGTGCACGCATTTATCTATGAATGAGCAGTTTGAAACCGTGATGTTAGATTTCCCTCCTATCGTCTTCACATTCAAAGCACCATCCACTGATGTTGACCTCTTTTTATAAAACCTTGAATCTTCTATTGTCAACTTTCCTCCTTTATGAAGAATATATACAGCTGAACACTTGGAATTTCTACCGGTCCACTGTTCAATTGTCACATTACTGAGAGTGAAATATAATTCATCCGGAATGGACTCGTTATGTCGACGCCCATACCCTTCTTTTGGTTTCCCTATCACTATAACGCATCCACACTTCTTGGCCTTGCAGGTTCTGAACAAGACACTGGTAATGTTGATTTTGAGAAATCCTCGTGAGCTTGTAGCAAACAATGAACCATCGGAAGCTGCACTAATTTGGATAAAACTAGATCTGAAAATTCTTAAGGATGCGCGGATCCTCGAGTCAAGATACAGAGCTTGAAAAATGTTGTTGAAGAGAGAACCCTGGATATCAACTTCTACTTTGTCAGACTGGATTTTAATACTCTTATTATGAAAAATTAAGCAGATCGAGGAGGGTGTTATACACAGAGGCCGGAGGCCGAGGTGGATATCAACGAAAGCCGAATTCATTAATTGCTTTAATATTCATTCAAAATAATTCCTGGTTTAAAAACATAGCTAAAACATGCTTACCTGCATCGATGTTAAGTTTATCTTCGATAGTGTACGTTTAGGTTCGTCCAGCTCCGCAAATTTCTCCAAATAGCAGATGTCACCCTTCGAGTTGTCTTCTTGCTGTTTTTGCTATGTTTTTAGCCTTTATTTCGCCTTGTTTCAGCTATAGTTCTTACTCTTCAAACGAGTGAAGTGTCCGCCGTTTTAGTTTTCACAACGAAAACAACTCAACCTCGTTCGGGGTTAACGGTGCATTGACCTGTAGAAGGCTGCATTTTTGACGTCATTTCCTCGTTAAACACAAAATTCTTCCAAATTTGGTCATCAATAAGTGGTTAAGGTGAATTATGCGTGTGCTTTTAGCCAATCAGAATTGGGGAAATATTTTGAATGAATAATTATACGGCTTCAATCTCCCAGTATGTAAATTTATTGAATACCTTGCATCTGCCTCCTTCAAAAACATTTCGAATTTTTTAAAATAATCCAAAGGTGTTTTTGGTGGCTAGACTGCTTGCAGTCCGCCTTCCATCTAGTTCTTGATCTCATCCGGCGCGATTGCAAGGGATCGAGACGAGACGAGAAAAGACGGACTGCTGACTCTTTTGTAGTAAACAAACCCTCCGTCAGCCCAGAAACGGAATAGCCGACTGGTCAATTGGACAACTGTTGACAGATCATTGACTGCCAGCAATAAAAATAGTCATGCGTCACAAACAACTGCAAACAATAGCGAACCATGCAGTAATCTCAATAATAAAACTTTTAAGGATATCTTACAGAAGGAAACTGCTGTAAATTTCCTCAAGGGAAACGAATTCAAGGCAATCTTACCGGGATTTAAAGAAACTGTAAGATTTTCAGTTGTTTATGTTCTATTTATAAATCGTTTCAAGTTACTCGGGTTTAATTGGTTAATTAAATTACCTTGACAGCTTCGTTGTCCCCACACAGAACAAAAAAGTTAGCAGTCTCTTATTTTTTCTTCTCGGGCCTACGCCCTTGTTTCTCACGGCAAGCTCCTGCGCCACTCGCGTGCTTAGGTTTTGCGTGTAGTAACTTTGCAAAGAAAAATAAGAGACTGCGAGCAGTCTATTTGGTGGCCGGTATCAGGTAGCAATAAGAAATGGACATGAATTTGGTTTCTCAATTTCTAATGCAGTTAATTCAAGATCATCATTTTCAAGTTGATATTGCCTAGAATATGTTATGGGTGTTTCTAAAACGACGACCTAGGACCTAAGACCCCGTTGACTAAAACGAAGACCCCTGTGGATTAAACTCTTCCGGCGATTTAGGAGTGTTGAGGAATTTCCTCTGGGCTTTTTAATTGTGATGGTGAAGTCTATCACTTACCTGTTCTTCAAAGGGTGTTTCCATGTGTCTCTTTACAGGTTTCTTTGAACATATTTCGAGTGTTAAATCACTTTGGATGTGTTTACGGCGATGATGACTTCAGTTTTGTATAAAAAAAAATTTTCATTTGGTCATTTCGAGAAAGTCTTCGTTGACTTGGACTAACGTCTTTAAATACGACGTAACTGTCCCGGGATCGAATCTTGCAGAACCGATGTACTTTTTTCCTTTTCCTTTTTTTTTCTTTTTTACTACAGTTATCATTATAACAACTGCTTGAGCCGTAAAAGATGAGTTATTTTTGTACAATAGAGGTCAGAATAAAGTAGATCATTCTCTCTTGAACCCTGCATATACACAATTGAACCTTGCTTACATGAAACCCGAAATGTACACCTTCACTCGAGTGATGTTCTGGATCGACACCTTTTTTTATGGATGACGTAAAAATAATAAAAAGAGCGCGAGTTTCCCCTCTCCTTGAATTCATCAATGTTAAATGTCTCGTTGTTATTTCCTCCTTACGCCGGTTATTTTGTTTTGTAAATGTATTGATCGATATAATTGTTCGAAATTTTAGAACGCTAGAACACGCGGTCGATCGAAGAAAAGGTAAGTGATAGACTTTATTACCACAATTAAAAAGCCCAGAGGAAATTCAACAACACTCCTAAATCGCCGTAAGAGTCTAATCCACAGGGGCCTTCGTTTTAGTCCAGAGGGTCTTCGTTTTAGTACATGGGGTCTTCGGTTTAGTCCATGGGGTCTTCGTTTTAGTCCAGGGGGTCAGTGATTTAACACTCGAAATATGTTCAAAGAAACCTGTAAAGAGACACATGGAAACAACTTTTGAACAAAATGTAAACTTGTGATAGAATTCACTATCACAATTAAATAGCGCAGAGAAAATTCCACAACATTCCCAAATCGCCGTAACAAATGACCCAAACGGGCGTTGTCTTTCGCAAGAGTTTAAAATCCACATGGGTCTTAGTTTTAGTCCAGAGGGTCTTCGTTTTAGTCCAACGGTCCTCGTTTTAGTCCACGGGGTCTTAGGTCTTTGGTCTTCGTTTTTGGGTCTTCGTTTTAGAAACACCCTAGGAAATGACCTCTAAATGTGACACATACGGCAGCAAAGATAAGACTGATTCGCTCAGTTAAAGTTTGGAATCCTCCACAGTGTAATCTACGGAATTTGGATTTAAGAACTAATGAAAATCTGCAACGCCTTGCAACAAGAGCAATTCCAAATTAAACGAAACCAAGGATCAGTTTAGAATACGATCCAAGAAACGCTCACTTAGTGAACCAGTAGTGGCGTCGAAATTACATACTTCACAGATTTTCAAAGGCCGTGGATATGAACTAAAACATCGTGCATATGGATTTTGTTTGAGTAAACAACAAGCAAATCTACTCTAGTTTCTCGGAGTAATTTTTTCAAAACCAGAAAAAATTATTAAATACCTGAAATTTGCAAGAATTCAAAGACGACTCCACTAAGAATGCATCAAGAACACAGCCGTTAAATTCACTTTAGGCACATCTTTCTCTGCGTTGCCGAGACGCACGCCATCTTTCTTCGTTTCACATGTTCGTCTGATGTTCCTTTACAAATAACGCGTGGTCTCATGGGATAAATAAAAGCCACCAAAATAACAGCGGAGCAAAAGCGTTGTGAATACTGATTTTTCTTTGAAGGTCCATGATGCAATTATCAGTGACACCATTATATATCGAGAAATGGATATCTCCCGGACTGATGTAGGGTTATGTATGGCTATGTAACGCTATATATGGCTATGTATGGCTATGTGAGGCTATGTAGGATCATCTAGGGTTATGTAGGGCTATGTATGGCTATGTAGGGCTATGTATGGATATGTACGGCTATGTAGGGTTATGTAGGGTTATGTTTGGCTATGTAAAGCAATTTGGGCTATGTAGTATAGTGCTAGAAATAGTCATACTATATATTAACATGTCAAACCATTATATGATGCGTACACCACGTACTTACCGAGTTCGCTAATAAAGGCGTGAAGTAACATTCTTTTACGTTCGCTTGATTTTGTCACGCGGTTTGTACCGGCGCACTTTTGCTGGGAGGTTAATTTTACTGCCCATCCTCTTCAGTACGGGAATTTATGTTTTGTGATTCCTGCTGAGTAAACACACCAGTTCTTCAAAGTCTTTGAAAGACGCATATACGTCACAAACCATCACGAGATGCTTCTTTCGGTTGAATCACTGTTGTTGCTGCTTCAGCTACTCGCGTGTGCAGGTAAGAGCATTTAGATACTTATCGTTTTATTTTCTAGAGAGATAGGTTTTTACTTGCTACCTTAATCTTGACTTCTCTAGCAATTGCCGACGAGTAATTGTATTTCATAATACACCTGGTAATCAATATGCTACATTGAAATCCTCCTTGATTCATTTAGTAAACAATCACTTCAGTACTACTTCCGCTGTAAGATGTAGGAGGAAATGTTGCCAAATGTTGATTGTACCATGTATGCCGAGCAAGTTGAAGCATGGCGATCATTCAACCACGCGCGTTTTTGCACCAGTTCGAAATAAAGACGCTACACTGAATAGTAAAATACTTGGATTTAGCAAATGGAATGAAATTATCTAAATGATCTAAGAGTGCGCTAAATTGCGACGTGACGATTAAAAAGTGTTAATTAGGTTTTATGTTTGATACTATCCAAAGAAGATGTAACGAAAGTTTATTTGAATAACATGAATCTCAACGAAATTTTGTGAAACAAAAATTCAATTCAGTTGATGAATTAATGTAATCACAGCGTTGCACGGCTTTCGAGTAGCGTATTATGGCAGACTGATGACCTACTGGATCCAGTGACAAAATATGTATCGTATTGATGTTTCAAGTGCTGGGCTTCTTTTAAAAGAGCGAATTAATGGAGTGTGAGTTCTTTGCAGTTTAGTATTGTACCTTATAGAGGAACCACGATGTTGATTATAAATAGGATCATTTGTTCTCGCCACATGTGAAAAACGACTTTCTAAAGTGTGTTAAATTTCAACATAACGATGGAAAAAGAGTCAAAGAGAAGGCATCGTTATACACGCCCTTTTCCACGGGTACTTTGTCGCATGACATGTTTCCCATGTTGGATGTGGCTTCTGAATAATTAAGGTTTTCATTTAAACTAAAGGTGTTTCCACTCTGGTAATTTTTCTTCCATTTTTTGCTATGAACAAAAGGAGATGCACCAACGCAAATAGAACAGTTGTTTCATGTTCAAGCGTAAACTGAATGAACCCTGGCTTAACAACATGTTATTTATAGTTGTAGTCCTAAGCAAAAATCGTCCGGACAACTTATATCACAAAAAGTGTCAGCATTAAAGGTACATATCAGGTTACCGTTCATTTTTTTTATGGTGGAGAGGGGGCTGGTGGGATTCGACGGGTAGCTCCTAGATCGTGTAGTATATGATCACCCCCTCCTCATAAGAATTTTTTTCATTTTCTCCCCCCCCTTGTGACCCAAATTAATGGAGATGACCCCCCAAGAAAAGAAAAAAGGAAAAAAAAAAAAGAGAGAGGGAACAAACAAAAAAAAAATGAAAAATCAGTGAGTTTGTCACTTTCTCCTAATTCCGCTAGGGGAGTCCGGAGGCATGCTTCCTTGGGAAAATCTGAAATTTCTGAATGTCAGGAACGCTAATTTTTGGCATTCTGGTGGGCTGTTTGTATAATTACAAATGTCGTCGCTGCAAAATTCTAAGGATTTTTAGGTGACTCCCCCTTTAAACACAATATCTTTTCTTTTGATTTCCCCTTTTAAGCCATATTTTTTCAATCCCCCCCACTGATCCCACTATCCCCCCGTACCTGGTAGAAAATGAACGGTCCCTCAGTTGACTACTGATGAACTCGAACTCAAACCAAAATTGAATTCTCCTGAATTTCCTTCATTCGATGTAATATACCTGGAGTTATGAAAACCGGGTTAGCAAACATCTTGTAATTTTTCTCAACTTCCCATGTTTAATAGCTTGTTTACTGTGTGGTTTGCTTATGTTTTTTTTTTTGCTTGTTTTGTGGTTAGGGATTTGTGCAGAAGTGGATGTAGACAGAATTACTATCTTTCCCCCCTTCCTATTTTTTTGCTATCCACAATTCTTTGTTTAACACAAGTGACAGTTATTTGAAATCCGTACGCGCCTAAAGCTGGTTTCGGTGCCGTTTAGCAGTTTAGTTTTATATATTGGTCACCTTGAGAAAAGTTTCCCGGAAAGCATCCTGTAAAGCTCTGAGATGGGACAAAGTTATTACGATTCGCAGAGTCTGCACCACCTAATATCGTATTATATTCTCGTTTCATTTGGTTAAACGGATAAATCACCCTGATCCGGGCCGATACGATATTGTTCGCTTTTCTAAGGTGACCACTAAGTCTTTGGCCTCGGGAACAGGCTCTTAGGAGTCAAATGAATTGGGTGAGAGCAAAATTGCAGGACAACTTTGACCCGGGCCAAGACTTAATTTTTTTTCTGGTGTGAAAACAAGGCCAAGGAGATCCGCCAACCGTGTGACTCTACATCCGGGAACTTGAATAAGACGAGTGTAAGAGAAAAGTCCAGAGGTATTTATTTGCCAATAGGTTGAGTTTTTCCGAGTTCTTCGATAATACTTCGCTTATGTTAAACGTGAGAAGGTTATGCGTGGTTGTGGATAGTCTTATCAGTGCCGCGAAAGTGTTTGATTGTGTTATTTCCGCATGGTGTTGATAGGTATGTGATGGCGTGGTTGAAAATATTCTGTGCCAGCCATTAATATTGTTTCGTCGGTGTTTAGCTTAGCTGATTGTAACTTGGAAAAGCGACTCTCGACTCAGGAAAATTGGATCTAGGTCTAGTTTCAGCGGGCTCTAATGGAATTGAACCATAGGCCGAGTTTTACAGATAACAAAGTGATAATTTGTGCACTACGTTTCATTCAGTTTGTTGTCTATTCCATGCAGAATCCTGTTGTTTATCGAACCGCGAAAAAAGTCCTGTTTTGCTAGCTATTTAAGTTGTTATGTAAGCCTTAACCAGGCACTCTTTCGCTGCAGTTCACTCAACTTATAAATTTCTAGAATGAAATGACACCGGTTTGAAAGTTCGCGACGTCAGTTTACTGAATATAAATGGTCTAAATTTTGCCTCATTTTAAATTTGGAGTAGTTGGAATGCTTCTACGGACCATTAACTTACTGCCCGGTGTCAGATAAAGGCTTTTAATCGGCCTTTGAATGAGTTTTATTGTTTTAAACTGCCAAGTAGTAGAAGGAGTTGATATTTTTGCTAACCCGGTTTTCAAAAATCCAGGTATATTAAGGTGACTCGACCCAGTTTTTTTGGGGGGGTACCATCCTACTTTGAAGCTCTCTGGTATCCCCCACCTTTACTTTTATCATAAGTCTAACACATAGAATGGATAATATATAGACCAATCTACAATGTAACCCATATTTTTTGGCGATCGGAGTAAATGTCACGTGGTTACAATGCCACGCCCCTTTGAGGTCTGAGTCGAAAATCTGCTGTTGCCGGCATTTTTTCGTGAAAATCTCTCGGCTACACATAGTGTGCATTAGTGGGCCTTGCGCTGAACAGAGTTTCACCAAAACCGCACAGACCCAATGCGAGAAATTCAGCGGTTTCCAAATTTAGGTCATAATTTATGCGAAAATGATAAGCAAACTTTACACGATTATATCTAATAAACTATGAGATTTATCCCTTTACTTTTGGGATTTTTATAACAGATGGGTCCTTGCAAGTCAGCAAAAAGCTTTAGGGCCTTGTAAATGCGCGCGATTTCGAGCAATGCAAACATATAGAAATTATAGTTTTAGCTATTTGTTGACGTTTGTCAGCGTTTAAGAGTCCTTCTCACGAAAAAAGCATTTTCTTAAAAATTCGTAGTTTTTTTTCGTTCAAAATTTTCAGGGCCACAATCGATTAACTAACTACCCGGATTCTGAATTTCATGATCATTGAAAAACTGTGACATTATCTTCTATAAGCTTAAACTTGAGTAAACATTGAAGATTTTTAGCGTTTTGGCTGAGTTTGTGCTTTGGGAGTTTTCTATTGTTTCTAGTCTGTCATGATACAGCATTCTTGTTCAGCACGCGTGCAATGACAGCGCTAGGCTGACTTCCGAATGCACACCGAGATATGATAATTTAGTACTAGAAATTAAAATAGAAGGGATTCCCGTCACGTGACGTCTCCAGCCAGCTGAGTGTATACGTCATGCCGAGAATTAAAAACTCTAAAAAGAAAATGGCCGGAGTGTTGAATGCTATTCGGGCGAGAGAGGAAGTTCACGGAGAAGAGATTGTGTAGCATTTCTTGATTTTTTTATGCAAAAGCATAAAAGGGTCTTTGCGGTTTTAGTGAAACTATGTTCAGCGCAAGGCCCACTAATGCGCACTATGTGCAGCCGAGAGATTTTCACGAAAAAATGCCGGCAACAGCAGATTTTCGACTCAGACCTCAAAGGGGCGTGGCATTATAACCACGTGACATTTACTCCAATCGCCAAAAATTTTATGTTATATTGTAGATTGATCTATATGTTATCCATTTTATGTGTTAGACTTACGATAAAGGTAAAGGTGGGGATACCAGAGAGCTTCAAAGTAGGATGGTAACCCCCCAAAAAACTGGGTCGAGTCACCTAAATTGCACAGAAATCACAAAGGAGCATCTTTAAATTCGTTAAAGATCAGTAAAATGTCTCTCACGATTATCTCATACATGCATGTTCTTTGTCGAGGAGCTGATTTGGCAAAAATGCACTTTTCTAGGTATAATCATCCTCATATTCTTTGCATGTGCTCTAAGGCATTGTAGAGTGATAACAGGCTAAAATGTGACATTGAAATATCAGGCAAAACCCAGAACTATCGCCTGAAAAGTGTTTGCAACTTTTAACTTCAGGCACTTATTCCATTGAGATTATACACCCGGGGTAGCTCGAACCCTCGATAACACGATACCTCCCTCTAATTCGTAGAGATTTTTGTTTCCCTTTAAATCACTTGTTAAAAAAGGGCACAGCATTCAGAAATGATCTCCCGATAAATCGTACGTTTTTTCCCGGAAGGTTGGAGTTATCGGGGGTCGTTTCTTTAATTTTCTTTTGTTCAAAAGCATTTTCTTGGAGAATTTTCTCTGTGATTTATAAAATCATTAAATCATCAACTTGTTGACCAAAAAAAGCTTTCTTTCAACAATGAAAGTAAAGCTAGTGGATAAAATGATTCAAAGTTATTATTTATGAGTTTTTTTTTACATGTCAAGCACTAAAAACCACCTTTTATGGCGCTTTTGACCTGATTCCTAATTCTTGGTAAAATCCAAGACTGCGGCATGGGTGGACCATATCGTTGATAACGTCGCAGGTCTCCAGCAGCTCCACACCTTAGACGTGTGTGGTTTTGCTCCGCACTTGGCAATGTTGTATGGCCGAAACTGTTAAACGAACATCGAGGAAAACAAAACAGAAAAAAAGATCAAAGAGCTGGAAGACGGATTGGATTTTGCGAACACGGAATGCGGTCTTTTAAGGAGAAATTTGACAAGCTGAATGCGAAATTAATCCGCTCAGGGACGAGAAACTATACATGGAAGTATATCAGCGGCGGGAAAATCTTCGTTTTTTCGGAATTAAAAAAGAAGCCGATACGGAGGAGGACGCGAGAGAGGTTTTGATTGGATTCCTTTAAACAGAGCTTGGTATAGAAAATGCAGATCAAGTCGAATTCCAAAGGGTTCATCGTGTTGGAAAGCGTGTTTCTTTCGATGGTAAACCTAGACAAATAATCGCACGCTGTTTGAAATATCCTCAACGAGAAGATGTCCAATGCTAGAAGGGTAAAAGGAAAAAACTTTGGAATTTCGCTGGACCTTCCAAGTGAAATTTTAGAAAGAAGAGAGAAGAAGATGAAGCAATTTAATCATGCGAAAAAGGACAATAAGACCGCTTTTTTAGTAGAACGGAGCCGGATAAATAACCCTTATGCATGTTTACGTCACACAAGCAAATTTCACCACCAAGCCTCGTTTTGAAATTAAAAATAAGCGAAGTTTCACAGAAATGAATTCCCAAGGCAGTAGAGTTGAAAAGAATACCCACGCACAAAAAGTGCAAATGCAAAAAATTTTGTTCACAAACGAGGCTTGTTGGTGAAATTTACTCGTCTGACGTAATCATGCATAGGGGCTATTGTTTATTGACGGTGTTGAAATGTAAGAACATTAGAAAAATCGTTAGGCCGCATGCGCATATATTTTCTAACTATTCAAAGTTGTATTTTTATTATTTTGCCAAGAACTGTGGAGCAAAAACCAGACTGCTATTAATTAAGATCAAGATTGCAAGGTGCCAGTCAGAGGTGGCACTAACAACTTTGGCTATTTTATTTTTATATTTATGTACTGTGTTAGTTCTTTGTGGCCATTGTTAGTTTTTGTCATTGTTTTTCGTGTTATTTTCGTATCGTATTGTTCTCTAGTTGTTATTTTAATTATTAAGTTGCCAAGCGGTAATGTAGTGCCAATCCTTGATATCTCTCCTAAACAGATCTACCAAATCTTTCTGCAGCAAAAGCAAATTGGGCCCACCGCAAAACAGAAGTTATCAAACAAGTACTCAAATATAGATATTGATTGGAAAAAGGTTTACACTTTGGCCTTTCAATGCACTTTAGACACAAAGATCAGCCGAGGGAAGTTCGTTACAAAAATTTAAATTTCATAATCTTTACAAACGTGAAACTTAATTTAATTGGTGTAGTGGAATCGCCAAACTGCACTTTCTGTCAAGAAGCACCGGAATCCGTTGATCATTTACTCTTCTCCTGCAGGATATCTTCTGACTTTTGGAAGCATGTGCTGTCCTGGCTAAGAGATAATGATGTTCATGTTGAGACAATTAATGAGTCTGATGTGATATAAGGAAAATTTGATATTGTCGAAGACTATATTCTAATTAATCATATTTTGTTATTAGCTAAATATTATATCTACTGTAGGAAAAGTCATAATAGCTTACCCTCAATTAGAGGTTTTATTGTTAGGGCAAGACGTGTCTTCAATATTGAGCTCCATATCGCCAGGGAGAAAAATAAACTTCTTTTTCATTTTCAAAAGTGGGAGAAGCTAACTAATGCACTTAATAGTAGTTGATGCACAGAGGTTCGTAAAAGTTAGCAGGCATCTTTATTGTTACCGTTGTTGTTGTAATATATATATATATATATATATATATATATATATATATATATATATATATATATATATATATATATATATATAGATAAAAGATGAACTTCTGGAGTCGGACTAGTTCAAAAACATTTAATCGCTACTCGGAGTTTCATTTGATGTCACCATGGGGTCGTTCGATGGGGCCGAAACATGCGAACTAGTTGGTTGCTACATCCTGTCACGCCTTACAGAAAAGTTCGGAAGGAACATCGGTCTCTATCGTGACGACGGGCTGTCGGCATTCAACAAAACACCACGTGAGATGGAAAGAGTTAAGAAAGATATCTGCCAGATCTTCCGCGACAATGATCTTAAAATCACCGTGGAAGCCAACCTCACCAAAGTAAATTTTTTAGATGTCACACTCGACCTAAAAAGCGAAAAGCACTCCCCATACATGAAAGAAGGAAATACACCCATCTACGTACACAAGCAATCGAATCACCCACCTTCCATCATAAAGAACATTCCCGAATCCATCAATAAGCGCCTAAGTGAAATCTCATCTGACAAGGAATGCTTTGACAAAGCCAAAGATGCGTACCAAGATGCTCTTAATAAATGTGGCCACAATTATAATCTTTCATACAAAGTGCCAATCCCTAAAACATCACGACAAAACCAACGGCATAGAAACATTACTTGGTTCAACCCACCTTACAGCCAAAATGTTGAAACGAAAATCGGAAAATGCTTCCTCAAATTAGTTGATCTGCATTTCCCCAAATCAAACCCACTGCATAAGATATTTAACCGGAACAGCCTTAAGTTGAGCTACAGCTGCATGAGCAACGTGAAAACTATCATCTCCAGCCACAACAAAGCCCAGATCAGCAAACCAGTAGCCCAATCAGAAGAAGTCGCTGGGTGCAATTGCCGTAAAAAAGATTCTTGCCCGCTTGAGGGAAATTGCAAAATCCAGAACATTGTATACCAAGCAGAGGTCACGACTCCACAGTCAAAAGAAACGTACATCGGCCTATGTGACACGATGTTTAAGGAACGATTCAATAACCATAAATGCTCTTTCAGGAACGAAAGATACGAGAATAGCACAGAGCTTAGCAAATACGTATGGAACCTAAAACAACGCAAAATTGATTACCAAATTAAGTGGAGAAAAGTAAAGCAAGCTAGGTCTTACTCTAATGTCAACAAGAAATGTAATCTCTGCCTGTGGGAGAAATACTTTATTATTTGCAAACCGGAAATGTCGACACTCAATCGTAGAAATGAACTGTCATCGATCTGTAGACATTCTAAGAAATTTCTTTGAAATACCGCGATAACCTAATATAGATTTACCTGTTCGTTAAGCATTTTAGCCGTCCAATCAGAATTCTTACGTCTTTTCAAATTTGTATATCTTTACATGTGACCGCTAATGTTGTCAGTCGCCTGATGATTGCTTCTTTAGAGGCATGAAACTCCGAGTAGCGATTAAATGTTTTTGAACTAGTCCGACTCCAGAAGTTCATCTTTTATCTATTTACAGCTCTGTTGTTACCATTGAGCACTCTTATAGCAGATGAAGTCTTCATTTTATCTACTTATAGTTATATATATATATATATATATATATATATATATATAAGAGGTTTGAACTTGAAATCCGTAAAACAGTGCTCAATACATAAAGTAGAGCGAGTATACGTATGGTTGACGGAAGAAAACAAGTAACTACATAAGTATCCCTACAAGCCTGTTTCGTGGTTGCCCACTCATCAGGGGATTTTAATGAGAATAACTTTACCATTACTTATATACTAGACTGATTTACATAATTTATTCAGTGCGAGGTTCGTTACATATATATATATATATATATATATATATATATATATATATATATATATATATATATATATATATATATATATATATATATATATATATATATATATACATATATATTATATCTGTCTGGATTTGCAGAAACATGGCTACAGAAATCTCTCTTATATACCCTCTGACTGAGCCTTGTAGTGAGGCATGTTTTTTTTTTTTCATAGTTACTTTTTATTTATTTAATCGGTACCGGATAGGCCACCGTAGATAGACATTGATGGGAAAAAAAGTGTTTTTCATAACTTCCCATATAATTCTCTCTGTATGTCAGTTTGAAATCAACGCGCGTATTAGACTGAACTCGGCTCTCATAGTGGGTTGTCTTAGAGTTTTTTTGGCTGCCTTGAGCAATGTTTACCCGGAAGGCATCATCAGGCCTTATGAAGGAACAATTCTCACGTCTGACAAAGTCTGCTGCGTCCAATATCTTCTGGTATTTCGTCTCATTTCGGGCTACACGGATGAAAGACTGATCCCGGGCTTGAGACGGAAAGATTGGATATTGCGAGCTTTGTTGTTGGCAGTAACAAGTCTTTGGCCTCACAAAGTAGGTTCTAGGGTTGAAATCTATTAGGCAAGATGGAAATTCATGCTGATTTCTGACCAGGCCAAAGACTTAGGAAAAAAATGTGTGGAAGGCGGGGGCTGTATGTCTCCTTTTCAACCGCTGGTTTACATCCGGGATCTTGAATAAATCGACTGTCAGTGAGTCGAGAAAAGTTCCATATGACGATTTATGTGGAGAAAGCGAGAGTTGGAGTTTCGCCCGTGTTGAGTGTGGAAGTATTATGAGTGGTTTTCGGAAGTGTTGTGATTGGCGCGAAACTCATTTATTGTGAGATTTACCGAAAGTGTTTACAGACAAATCTCAGGTATGTGCAGTTGAGCTCGTGTTACCAGAATACTTTGTGCCAAGCATAAAAACGCTTCGTGAGTGTTTAGTTTAGGTGATTTTCTCTTAGAAAGCCTATTCTGTGCTCAAAGATTGTGGATTTGTAATCTGTTTTCGGCCGACACTGAGCTTTGGGTCTCACGGTTTGACTGACTAAAAGATCACGATTTCTGGACGTTTCAAATGTTGTTTATTTCATCGCAAAATCCTGTTATTCCTGCGAGAGAACTTTACCGTCCATTGTTGCAATAATGCTGTCATTGTTTAGCTTCAGCTAATGACTTTTAACTGCTTCTCATTCCACTTAGATGTCAAATAGTTAAAATGCACTTGAAATTTCTTTAGCCACGTTTTAACAAATCCAGACAGATGTATATACATATTTATTAAAAACTGAATCATTGGATAATGCAATTCTAGCATTTTGATTGGCTTAGCCGTTATGGTATATGAGCTATTATACCATGCTCTCCATATATGGTCGATGTACGCGTCAGTTTAAAATTGGAAGGTAGCTGAGATTTTTTTTCGCGAAGGATAGAACGGCGCCCGAAGCAAATCGTTTTTTTCATTTCTTAGAATACTAGAAATGCAATTTCATCGAAAGAAAAAAGACAAAAACAAACAGAAAAGCCACAAGAGCTTGTTTGAAAGTTTGTCGAAAAACACATGAAAATACATGGAACTAAAGCACCTTGACTAGCTACGAAAAGAGGACAGGTGTTGTTTCTTCATGATCGGGAAGCCATTCGCCGATCGAGTGACTCGCCGATAGATAACTGCGGCTTGTTTATCCGACATCAAGAATGTAAATCACAAGTAACCAGCTACAAATACAGGCTATGCAGCCATTCACTAGAGCAAACGAGTCGGCAGTATAGCTTCTTTTCTCGTTCAGCAAAACCAGCTTGTGGCTTCAAACAACTTCATAACAAGCGACCGAGGTAATAGTTTTTCTCCGTTGTTCTTACCTTTGTAACTGCACCGAAAATCCAAATTCACAGTAATTTCGACGGCTGTCACTTAAAAATTCTTTTCCTTTCATTATCTGCCAGGTTTTTTTAGCTGTCCTGCTGTGTAAAATCCTAGAATCCCAATGAGTTTTTAAAAAATTAATGTTCATTGCTGCAATGTTTTGATTTTTCATTCATGCAGTCCAGGCGAGTCCGTTCGCGCGTTGACAGTTTTGATAGACGTGTGACACGTGAATAGCGGAAGTCCCTTGTCTTTTCCGGTTTGTTTTAGTAGGGGAGATTCAACGAGTTTTTGTGGGCGTTTTTAATAAAACAATTATTCCACTCGTGCTTGTTGGATATGAGATGATTATAGCCAACTCGGCGCTACGCGCCTCGTTGGCTATCTATCATCTCATATCCAACGCGCCCTCGTGGAATAATTGTTAAATATATATATATATATATATTTTCGTTGTTGTTATCCTTTTTCTTTTTTCTTTTAGGTTAGTATCTATTGAAGTGGAATTGTGTAATTTAATTTATTTAAGTAATGTTAATTCTTAAATAACATTGTAAAAGTTGTCTCTAATTCAATAAAAACTGTTAAAAAAAAGCTGCACACCTAGGGAGTCGTTTCTTTAATTTTCTTTTGTTCAAAAGCATTTTCTTGGAGAATTTTCTCTGTTATTTTTAAGATCATCAAATCATCAACTTGCTGCCACCCTCCCCCCCCAAAAGCTTTATTTTAACAATGAAAGTAAAGCTAGTGGATAAAATGATTCAAAGTGATTATTTATGTGATATTTTACGTGTCAAACACTAAAACCTCCCTTAAATGGCGCTTTTAACCTGATTCCTAATTCTTGGTAAAATCCAAGATTGCGGCATGGGTGGCGACCATTGTTGATAACGTCAAAGGTCTCCAGCAGGGTATACCGCATCCACTGGAGGCAAAATCGTTTCGAAATATTGCAAAATATCAAAAACTCTGGGGAAGGCGGTACCATCAACCTCCCCCTTGAAGCTCCTGCTTGTTAAGTGTAAACTTATTGCAAGAAGCTTATGGATTTATCCTGTTGTCTTTGCTTGTTTTTTGTTTATTATTGAACATTGCCTTATCTCTGTTTTAGCTGTTTTACAATTCACGCAACCATATCAAGGAAAGAGCATAATGGGTACAGTAGGTTCATCTATGAACTTTTCATGGACATTCATCGGTGATCCGGTCACAATTAAGTGGGGGATAAAGAAAGCTGGCGTAAATGCCTTTGAATCTAATGGGCTTATTTTGTCTGTGGCTAAAGACGGTACTCAAAGGGTTGAAAATCAAGGATATAATGGGCGTGTAAATGGAATACGGAGTGGAAACTCACAGTCTGCACAAGTGGTCTTTACTCTTAGTACCATTGAGATGAAAGATATGGAATCGTACCTCTGCGTGCTAAGGGGAGGTTTTGGGGAGTCAGACCAATTTGATTACTTGAATTTGGTTGTGGAAGGTAACTATAGTTGTTTTCAATCTGTATAATTTCATTCAATGCGTGAGTTAATACTCGATAAAAAAAGGTTGTCAGTCGAGTGGTATTTGTCCAGTTGTTAGCCTCTGTGAAAAAAAAAAAAATCAGAAATGAGCTGATTTCTTCGCCCTGATAATAGCTTTTAAATCGGTCAGCACAACGAAATTCATCACGGGAAAAATGCCCGAGATTCCTCTTCTTCAATCTGCAATATCTCCTCGGACACTCGTTCAAATGTAGTGAAATTCATCTCGTTTTGCAGCTCTTCTTTCCTCTTCACTGATCGGCCAAAGCAACAATTCGGATAGAGAGGCTTTTGTTTAAGGGCAAATAAGTGGTGTTTACACCTCCATTTGTCGCCCTTGGGCGAGTAGATAAGCCCAGAAACTCGGAATACAGGAAGAGGTATATACCAATCACCGGGAATCTCCATGTGAACTACATAGCGCATCCCGGTTAAAATGTTCGCAATTTCTGGCGATGATTAAAGGCAAATTTATTAATCTTGTGTTAAAAGAGAGAAAGGAATTACTGAAAGTATAATTTAACCGACTATTTTTATTTAGCATGTATCAAAAGTTAGTTGTATAGTTTTATCACTTTAATTTATTGTAAAAGACACAAAAAAGATTTATTGTTCCTGTTACTGTTAAAATCACCAGTGATTTGGGTACGGGGATACCAAAAACACTAACTCCACATGAGAAGGAGTACCCAAAACTGCATCACGAGGATACCCAAATCACCGTGTTTGAACCGCAACAAAGATTAATGGAACATATAGACATTCATCTGAGTCGTTGGAGTGATTAAGCATCTCAACCGGATTCCAAGGTATTTTTTCGCTCATTTTTGAAGGGCATCCGTCTAATCTTCGGATCAATTCAAGAGCTGTAATTAAAAAACACGCTGAAGATGGCGTGACGTAGCATTTTTTTTTTTACTTCCGCTTGATTTTGTTACGTGGTTTGGACCAGACGACTTTTGCAGCGAGATAAATGTTACTACCCATCCTCTTCAGTGAGACAATTTACGTTTTGTGATTCCTGCCAAGTAAACACACCAGTTCCTCAAAGTCTTCGAAAGACGCTAGTACGTCACAGACCATCACGAGATGCTTCTTTCGGTTGCATCACTGCTGCTGCTGCTTCAGGTACTCGAGTGTGCAGGGAAGAGCATTTAGATAGTTATCGTTTTATTTTCTTGTGCGATAAGTTTATACTTGCTACCTTAATCTGAACTTCTAGCAATTGCCGTCGAGTAGTAGTATCACATAATACAGCTAATAATACCTTCACTGTGTGGAAATGTTTATTCTGCCACTAATCAAGACCAAGTTAAAGCATGGCGATGATTCAACCACGTACTTTTTTGCACCAGTTCAAAGTAAAGACGCTACACTGAATAGTAAAATGCTTGGATTTAGCAAATGGAGTGAAAATATCTAAATATTCCCAGGGTGCGCTAAATTGTGACGTTGTCATGTTAATCGTCAACTAGTTTTGTGACTTGTAACCCGATAGGGTAATGATAGATTGTGAAATATAGATGAGTCTTGATCTTCAACATGGTTTGCGTGTTTACTTAATGTTACATGGTGTCCGAAGTGGGATTCGAGCACAAAGATAACGCTTGCCAAAAAAAGAAAAAAAAAACGAGAATGGCGTCAAACTCGATTGCACCACCTACTCTCTTCAAAGAGGACTGGCCTAAATGGATACGACGATTCGAGCGGTATCGCATATCAACTGAACTCAACAAAAAGCTGAAATCCTGCAGATAAATACAATGATCTACTGCATGGGCGACGAGGCCGACGATATTTTCAAGAGCTTTACTTTCGCTAAGGGAGAACAGAGGAAGTATGAAAAAGTAAAAGATAAACTTGACCAACATTTCATTATCAAAAGAAACGTAATCTTCGAACGTGCAAAGTTCAACTTGAGGAAACAAGAACCCGGCGTGCCAGTCGACGCGTTCATCACAGACCTATACTGTTTGTCTGAGCACTGTGAATTTAGAGCCCTTTGAGACGAATTAATTCGAGATCGTATCGTGATGGGATTGCAAAACGTAAAGTTTAGCGAAAAACTCCAATGAATCCGATCTCACGCTCCAATCAGCCGTAAACAGTGCGAGGCAACACCAGTCGGTTAAAAAGCAGCAGGAAATGCTTCGAAGCGGAGTTTTACCAGCGCCATCAAAAGTTGACGAAATGAATGAGGCGAAAGGAAAGCAAGAAAGGCGTCCTCGAAAGTCGAAATATAGTAGACCACAAAAAACTACGCCTTGCGGCAATGCTTCGAAAAACCACTTACCTTAAAAATGCTCCGTGTTCGCTTCTGTAATCGCTATGACATCAACACAATACTTCCAATTGCTATCAGACTCCAATTAGTTCACACAACATGAAATTCCAGGTCCTTTTCCTCGGTTTATTCGCACAAACAGGAAAAATTTACCAATTACATCTCTGTTCTCTTGCACGTGTTTTACAATCCCAGGATCCTCTACGCTTCTTGTTCAAGAACATTACATCACTTAGTAACTAGCTAATTAAACATGGCTATTCTAAGGCAAGTTAACTGTCACGTAGCTTTCTGCATGTTTTCCTAAACTTGAAAAGTTTGCAAATCTTAAATGTTCTTAAATCGTAAATCTCTCTGCTTTCACCATTCTCCACCTTGCAACTTGCAATAGCATGTTGCAACTACATTTTCAGCCTGTCCCTAAAGTGGCGTTGAACGAAAAATTTCTTTACCACTTCCAGTTCTCCTCGGAGGCGAAACTTCACATTTAGCTGCATCTTCTTCTTCTTAGTTTATCAACTCGACCGCACAGTTCTGCATTTCATTATCATATTCTTCATTAGAATTCTTAGGGAGACTTGTAATCGGTGGGAGATTGTCTGCTTCAGCATAGATTTCCAATTTGTACAACTTGCAAATTGATCGTGTCAATAATCTAGATTTCACTTGAACAACTGCCGCTTGGCATCTTCCATCACGACCAATAATGAGTTGTCGAACAACGCCCATCTTCCAATTTAAACGTTTCTCTCTGTCGTCAGCCACCAGCGCAGCTTCTCCCTCTTTGAAAGGATTTGGCTGAGTAGTCCAAACTACCCCTTGGAATCCCAGCTCTTGATGTAAGTTCTCTTTCTTCCCAAGGTCGTTCATAGAAGACAACCACTTCTTCCTCTGTTGAGAGGAATTCTTATGAGACTTTCCGTTCTCTTTCTTCTTCTTTAAGATTTGATGTTAGCGCCGTTAAGGATTTCAGCTCTGAGCATCTCGCGGCCAGTTTCTCGATGTTAACAAAACTCAAGCGCTTGAAGAAATCAGGCCAGACAGTTTACAATCTCAAGAAGGCTGATTTATCTGGTTTGAAGTCCACTCTGAGTAATCTCTCTTGGGACAATGTGTTTGTGGACAACGACATTGACGCCAGTACTGCCTGCCGTTCCAAAAGTGGTAATCAAGGATGCCAACAGACCGCCATGGATTGATAAAGAGGTGTTATTGTTAATTAAAAAGAAGAACAGAACTCGACGTAAAGCCAAGTTAAAAGATTCTGTAAATTTGTGGGAACGATTTCGTGAGCTTAGACGACAGGTTAAGAAAATGGTTAAATTTAAAAAGCGTAGTCACTTCACCAAGCTTAGTAGTTCCTTAAGGGACAATTCTCGCAAATTGTGGTCGTATTACAAAGCGATTACCAAAACGACTAGAATTCCAGGGTTAATTTAACATGAATCGGTACAGGCTACCAGACCTATTGATCAAGCTAATTTATTCAACGTGTTTTTTTCACTCAGTTTTTGCCCCACCTGACTCTAACAGCGTTGCTGTACGTCTACCCCGACTCAATTACAGCGTTAAACGCGAATTATCTGAAGTACGTCTTGGCCCCAGCAACATTCTTAAACAACTTCAATCGCTTTGACGTTAACAAAGCTTTCCTTGTAATATTCACCCTACACTCCTCAAAGTGCGAAGGTATTTGCTCGTTCGGTGAGGTTCAACAATGTCCTCTAAATTGTCCGGCTTTTGGCTATCAGTTACGACCATCATTCCCATTGTAATATTTGCCTCATTCTTTGGATGTTTCGTCCACTCTGCTTCAGCCAGTACGGGCCATTCCACCAAATCCTACGGACTGACAAGGAAGTCAGCAGGGTTTTCATCGGTGGTGACCCAAGACCACACTCCACCTGCAGCAGTAATCTCCTCCACTCGGTTGGCAACAAACACTCCACCCTCTCTTTGGTCTCTGATTGATCCAAGCTAGAGCAACACTGGAATCCCTCCACAGGAATTCTGCATCAGTTTTGAGGAAACCCTTGTACTCTTCTCTCAGGGACTTCAGAAGCCGAGCTTCAAGTAACGAACCAAGCAGTTCAAGACGAGTTATGGTTCTCCCGCTTGGCGGTGCAAGTCGGTACATTGAAGCAATGAGATTTACTGTCACCTTTTCCTCAACGTCAGCTACACGAAGGTAGGCTGCAGAAGGATACGCTCTGGACCATGCATAGGTGAAGACATGAAGCAACACTCTTGTGTATTCTTGTAGCGGCGGTGTTACGCCCAACCATCGGATGACTCTAAAATGGTTTCCACCAGGAAAACCTTTTGAAACTTCCTCAACCTGACGTCGAAATTCCTGGTTAACTTCCTCATCCCATCAGACATTCACCGGTGATCCGATCACAATTGATTGGGGGATAAGGAAAGCTGGTAGCACAAATGACTTTGAATCAAGATAGGATAAAGGAGACAGAGAATGCATCCCCCATACACACCCTATTCCATAGGTAATTCGTCTCGAGTTATTTTTAGAATCGGGATAAAGTTACCTCGCGCGCTGCATGGATGTTTCGTGGAGGTTTGGCATGACTAAACGCCGTGCAAAACATGTCGGGCGAAAGGCAATGAAAGCGTAAAGAGATCGAGAGCATTCCTGAACATTGACGCGAAATGAGTCGACGCTCACCTGGGAAAAGGGAATCGCTAGACTCTTTGACAACCCGTGAAATCAGTTTAACTTGAAGTTGTCGTAACCTCAGTGACCCACGCACAGAGCCCACACGTCCTTCACGAACTGACGCAGAACAAAATGGCCGAAGACGCGGAGAGCAATATTGCTATTCGTTTTGTCGACGAAAACGACTACAGGGAGATTTCTGCTAAAGCTGTGTCAGCGAAACGGAAATTAAAAAAGAATCTCCCTTCCTCTCTTTTATAGAGCTAACTGTACAGCAGGGAAATCCTTAACTCACCGAATATTCTCTCAGGATAATTGGTAATTTACAGTTTGAAGAGAGCAATTTCTGGTTTGATATTTATTCTTTTATTAGTCTTTCATTATTCAGCAAAAATAACACTTGTCGTCCTACTTGCTTTATTGTACAAACGACCGGTTTAAATAGACCAGCGAAATTTCTCATTTTATTAAAGCAGGCTGTTGTCTAATCCCCTTGGGATCTGCGGTCTTAAAAATAACTCGAGACGAATTACCTATGGAATAGGGTGTGTATGGGGGATGCATTCTCTTTCCCCTTTATCCTCTCTTGCTTTGAATCTAATGGGCTTATTTTGTCTGTGGCTATAAAGACGACACCCAAACGGTTATAAATCAAGGATATAATGGGCGTATGAATGGAATATGGAGTGGAAGGTCACAGCCTGGTCGAGTGGTCTTTACTCTTACTAACATTAAGATGAAGGATATAGAATTGTACCTCTGCATGCTAAGGACAGCCTTTGGGGATTCAAACCAATATGATGACTTGAAGTTGGCTGTTAAAGGTAACTGTCGTTGTTTTTAATCTGTATAATTTTATTCAAATATGTGTGTCAAAATCCCAGCCACAAGCTTCCTTTCGCAAGGTTGTCAGTCGAGTGGTATTTGTCCAATTCTAGCGTCTGTAATGATTTCTTCGCCCTGATAACACAGCATAACAAACCTTATGGCAAAATACACGAAATTTCCTTTATTTAATGTGCAATATCTCCTCGGAGACACGTTCATTGAAATTCATCTCGTTTTGCATCTTTCCCCCCTCCTGATCGGCCAAAGCAACAATTCTGATAGAGCGGATTTTGTTTTTAAGGATAAATAAGTGGTGTTTTCACCTCCATTTGTCGCCTTTGGGCGGGTAGATAACATGAGCCCAGAACCTCGGAATACAGTAAGTACCTACATGGCGCATACCAGTTAAAATGTTCGCAATTTCTTGCAAATTTATTCCGAACGAAGTGAGGCGCCGTAGACGCCACGCCTCGAGAGGTTTGGTTTTAGTAGTCCAGCAGTTGGGAGTAAAAATTGTGCCTTTCATGATCAAAGAATGACACTTGGCACACTTGCAGCTCATATCTTTTTTAAAAAAATTAGATATAGGGCCATCGCATATTTGTCACGTGACCAACATGGCGGCGTTTTTTAAAAAGGGCTTGGCCTTTTTACATTTACCATTAAGAAATCTATAACAGTTAACGAAATAAATTACACTTTAAGGTCAGCATGCTTTTTACATCGTATTTATTGTGTCCTCATCACAATACTCACATCGCAGCCGTTTACTGTTGTCATGGCAACAACCCTATTAAAAAACGTCATGTAAGCACTAAATGAGGTGTAAGCATGGAGTAAAAGTAAGAATAATACAGAATTTGGTTCTCTTATACCAATGATACACATGACAAAAGTGAAAAATGATGGTGTAGAAAAAACTACAAGAACTGCAAATGTTCGATTGCAGAGCGACAAATTCGTATAGAAAAACTGGTTTCCTGCTGTTTTAAAAACACCACTTTAGAAATGGAAAAAAAATGACTTTCTTTCTAAGAAATCCTTACTACCATGAATAAAAGTTACATGTAATAGAAAGCATAGAAAGCATAGAATTCAACGCTGTTTTACCATGAAAAATCCTTCTCAGTGCATTGTCCACCACTTTGACATAGAGCTCTGTACTGCAGAACAGCCTCTGAGCATTTGCAATTCTTTTTGCAACCTTTCTTGCAACCACACCTCAAACGTTCTCTACAGGCCACCGTTGCTTCTGGCAGTGAGGTCCAGTTGGCTTCCTAGCTGCATGGCTCCTTTCTCTTCCAGCCCCATTCACTAGGGCATGGAAGATCAGGGCTTGGAGTTGTCGCTTGTGCCCAGCAATAACCATACAAGGGCTGCTTTCGTTGGTGGAATATTTTCGATCCACCTGCCTGTTTGCGCAAAGAGGTGTTTCCTGGCCTGATTGATGTCTTCTAGGCTGCTGGTGCGATCGTACAGCGAAATCACAAATCTCTCCAGTGATGTAACTGAACTCTCCACCGACTCTGGGGTGTTTGCCAAAGAGACGAATATCGATGTGATATCTTTGTAGGATCTCCACGTGTCCCAGGTAGTTCGTTTAGCTCTTCCTCCAAAAAATGAGACAGTATTACTCCTAGTTAAGGCGTGGAACATCGGCAAGGCAGTACATCGGTTTGGTCCCAGTGCTCTAGCCATCTCATGAGCGGCCAAAAAGCGGAAACTCTTTCCTGTACCACAAGCGATCCAGATTTCAGTGTTGCCGTTGCGCTGTGCTGCTGCCACTGCCAAAACCACTACATCGGTGTCAACGGTACGAATGGATATTTTGTTAAATCCTTCAGTGACAGTGTCCTCCAAGTGCAAGATGATCCTGGTATCTGCTTCTTCCTGTGTACTTGGGGTAAGCTTCGAAACATTTTTTGACTGAGTGCAAACAAAATCAGACTGAATAGTGCAGAGAACTTGCTTTTCGGTTTCGATGCATGGCAGTCTATTTGCTAGAAAACTAAACAGTTCTACTTTGTTTTCATCGGTGCGCAAAAACTCTTGCCAGTTTCCTGGAATTGGTGTTGAAGCCTCTACGCGTCTTCGAACTCCCTTTCCTCTCTTAACTCTCGTTTCAGCTTTCAAACTGTCAGGGCGGTACCCATCCCAAACGATGTCATTTCTACTTGCTTGCTGCAGCTGGGACGCTACGTATGGAAGAAAAACTTGCGAAGCATAATGGGAGAATTTTTTTGCTGAACCTGGTCGAAGCATGTTTCCAATGAAAGAGCCATCGAGGATGATAACTTCCACGCTTGGATGAGAGGCATTCTCGCGGGAATTAACCAGTTCTTCCAGACAAATAACAAAGTCAGACTTACCGCACCGGTTCTCAGCTTGCCATTTTGTGATGATGCTGGAGGGTATGCCTTATTCTCATGCTCGAAAAATACGACGATAAAACTGAATTAATGATCATTGGCACATCGCAGCAACAGCTAAAGTATCTATTAACAGCCTTCGTGTAGGGACTGCAACTATTACTCTTGTGTTGTCTGCAAGGAACTTGGGCTCGTGGTTTGATTCCAAGCTGACGATGGCAGCCCATATTTCAAAAACATGAAACTCTGCCTTCTATTATTTGTATAATCTGAGAAGCATAAGAAAATATCTATTTAAAGACAACACCAAGACTCTGATTCATGCCTTTATTTCAAGCAGAGTTGATTACTGTAACAGTCTTTTATATGGCCTGCCGGAGTATCAACTCAATAAGCTACAGCGTGTGCAGAACATGTGTGCTAGACTAATATTCAATGAAAGTAAATATTGTCACATTACTCCTTTATTAGTAGATTTACATTGGCTGCCTGTAAAGGTCAGAATTGAATTGAAAATCCTGTTGATTGTTTTTAAAATTTTAAGGGCTTAGCACCTTCGTACTTAAGTTTTTTAATTACTCCTAAGCCTGGATCTAAATATAATTTAAGAAGCTCTAGCGACGGTGCCCTACTTAGTTATCCGAATGTTAAGCCTAAGGCAACTCTCAGTGAAAGGGTCTTTCTGTTTGCTGCACCTGAGTTATGGAATGCTGTGCCAAGATTTATTAGGGAATCCATTTCAGTTGACACTTTTAAGAGAAATTTGAAGACTCACCTTTTTAAAAAAGCATTTTGTACCATTTATATTATAACATTGTATTTTTAGCTTACTAGATTGTAAATAATTTCAGCTTATAATTTTTAAGATTTTACTAACAGATTTTATCTTTTTAACCTCTAGCCATTAGGTTTTCTATTCTATAGCTATATTATCATCTTATTTTATCATTTTTATTATCATAATTATTCATACTTTTAATTATTATTAGTATTATTCTTTGTTTGTTTGTTTTTTCCCCTATGGCGCATTTGAATATATTTATGTAGATATTTGCGCCTCATAAGTTTTTGAAATTAATTTTAAAAAAGTAGCATTAATGCCTTCTTTTGTGCACGTATGTTGTCTTGAATTGCGTCAATAGGCAGCTGAACTCCACTGTTTTCGTCATTGTTTTTCTTAGTGGGGTGCTGAAAGAGGGATATCCCAGTTCCATGAAATGCGTCGTGAGAGCTAGTTGAGCTGGGATTGTGGTCAGTGTTGTCTACTGCAGCGGTGGCGAAAATACTACCTTTCAGTCGAGGGGGACAAACAACCTTTCAACCTTTTTCTGCTGAAAGTATTAACAAATGTTGTTTCCCAGCTCAGTGGAGATTTTTAATACACGGTCATACGATATACACAAGCTAAGGTTAAAAAGGGCGTCCACAAGTTCACGTTTCCTGTTCTTCGTATGAAGCATCACACCTAAATAGACTGGTAGAGATGCTTCTCCTTGTTGGTTGTGTCGGACAATATATGTATGATTTTGCTTGTAGCGCTTCACGCTGTTGTATAGAAGAAGCTAAGACAGTGAAAGGGCAGCCTGAGACACATTGGAGGAACGTGATTTGATATTTGGTCCATTAAGTACCATAGTAACCAGTGCTAGCAGTGAATTAGGCACAGACTGTTCCTGGCAAGAAGTGGAGAATGAGCCATTGAATTCCATTTTCGTACTGAACATATCTCTTCTGACTATAGTGGCAGCCCTAGCAAGATGAACAGCATCCCCATCAGCGTCATGTTCACATGCTTTTCTCACTGCGGCACCAACATCCCCGTTGAAAGCGAGAATAACTTCACGGCCTTGGGTATGAGCTTCCATGTCTGAAAAGTAGTTCAACACTCTAATCTTGAGTTTACTTGAGAGGATGCGTCCCGCTACTTTTGTTCCAAGTTGTTTAAGCCTGTTGCTGTATAGACTGACTAGGTCAGACAATTTGAAAATTGGGGCTACCAGATTGTCCATTCTTGCATCTTCGATATAAGAAACAAGTTCAGCAAAAGCAATGCCGTGATTAACTGCATCCACATCACTTTCTGCACTATATGCTTCGGTTCCTCGTGCTCTGTTATAAAGAGAAACAAGGCATTTGACATAATATTCAGCATCTTGAGCTACCATGTCTCCAGCACTCAGTTTGGCTATTAATAGAGGTTTGTCCTGTAACTGTAAAGCGCAGTGACGAACTCGGGCATCAAGCTCAAGTGTCGATGCTCTGTGTAAGGACTCTTCACCTTCAGCTTGCTTAACTTACCACAGAAGAAGTAATGATGAATAAGGTTTGGTAACTTTTCAAGGCTTCTACGCGTGCATTTTCTTGGGCTTTTTGATCTTGAACTATCATCTGGAGCTGCTTTTCTCTTTTCTGCCCGTTGGCGTTTCGGCTTGTTAAACTTCAGTCTACACGAGTCATGCCATTTGGCTTTATGTTGCTGGAAACTCGCTTCGATTCCTTCTCCTCCATTTAATCGGGACAGATTTATTGTTTTAGGCAAACAACCAATTTTGTCAAAAGCTTGAAGATTTTTTGCCACAGTCTTATAACCTGCTCCTTTCGTAATACGCTTAGAATCAGCCGGACAAGACAGGATTTCGGATGTGTCTGAAGCCATTTTATGGCTTAACAGACAGACGAGAATTCGCGAAAGCTGTGGGATCATGGGTGTACGATACTGTTCTTACGCTTAAAGAAAGAGATTTATTTGAGAACGTTCTTGAAAGCCCTGACAAAAACGATCAGCTCTTGAATATTTTAGTACTTATAGATGACACGCTATCATGGAAACATCAGGTGTCTTATTTATGTACTCGAATTTCTAGAAACACAGGAATTGTTGGCAAACTCAGATACTGCTCCTCCCTTTTACAACTTAAACAACTATACTATAACCTGATCTATCCTTATATATCTTATGCGATAACCTCCTGGGGCAGTGCATTTACTACTCAAATTAAAAAATCCAAACAAAACAAAATAATGTTATCCGCCTTATGCTCTTTGCCACCTTGTTTGGACCAGATACAGACAGTGCATTACCATTACTTAATTTATTGGATTTACTTACTGTTACAAATATCTATAAACTACAGCTTCTTAACTTCACTCATCAGTGGCCTTCTAAAAAATTACCAAATATCTTTAATCAGCATTTTCGCCATGCAAGTGAAGTCCATACATATAATACGAGATATGCTTCAAAAAGTAACTTCCACAAAACAACGTTCCAGGACCAATATAGGAAAGCAAACAACAGCGGCTATGGCGACCGAATTGTGGCAACAGCTCCCTACCCATATAAAAGACCTTTCAACTTATAACTTTCCTAAAACATTAAAAGAATACTTGTTGGCCGAACAATTAACTTACTGAAATTATTTTATTTTAATCATATCGTCATGTAATATGATGACTGTTTTCTCTTCTTTTTTTGCCATCTATGTGCTTTCTTCTTTTTTTTTTTTATGGTGTGTGTATGTCTTAAGATGTTTTGTATGTCTAGTTATTGTGATGTCCTGTACATTCGACACTACTTTCAAAGAACTAGTTGCTAGCTCGAAAACCTTACGGTTATCTAGCCGCTAGGCATTTTCTTCTATGTAATAAAATTTAGTTTAAATTGTAATTGAATATTCTACGTGTTAAGTTACTAATTATTCAATAAGTTTGACAAACCCTGCGATGGAAATGTGAATAAAGTGTTGTTGCTGTTTTTTTTGTCTGTCTCACTGACACAAAATACACTTGTTCCAACCTACGGGTAAACACGACGTATCAGAAGCTTCCGTCAGGGTCATTGATACTGCCTTGTAAACTTTTGCCATAGCTATACATTTTACTACCAAAATTATAGCGGCTTGCAGTGAAGAGTTTTCTTTCACCTGAAAAGCCGAAACTCACGAAATACTAAATAGACTAAAAGTGTACCTTTTTGGAATATGTAACCATGTTCTTTAAAATTATGAAGATATATATCATATACAAAATTGTTTCCGCTATTCAATGTATAAAATAATAGACTACACAACACTAGAAAATGTTTCCAACCAACAACAAACTAAAGAAGTGAGTTATATGCTCACGTTCCAATTTTTTTTTCTCGCAAGGAAAAATTTAGTTAGGTATTTTATTTAATTGTTTAATTCACTTCGTTAACAGTATTGCTGGAAGTGACTGAATTATTCTCCCAAAGCATTGAATGTAATCTTGGGGACAGCGGTCGAGATGGACTTCACTTAAACGCTACGAAATTTCCCTGACGGCGAAATTCACATAACGCTTTCTTTTATTTTCATTTATAGATAATATTAAAATGGCCAAGACTCTTCTTTATGAGGGAGTGATGTTTTGCCTCAAGACCATTTTGACTATCACGCCATTACTTCTTTGTTTTCCCGAAGGATAAAAACTGACTAGGAGAAAGAGTTACTAAAAACTACTTAGAGCAAAGCTTAGTGCTGCTGAATAACGCGTAACATTTTTCTCTCAGCTTGTAATTCCGCTACTTAAAAAACTGGGAGAAAGAGTTATTTTAATAATGATATATTTTCGTCTTTGTCACAATGCATTCCACGTGGCCTAGTGGTAACGCTATGGCCCGGCGCATTGAAGGTCCTGAGTTCGATTACGGGCATTACCTATTTTTCTTTTCTTTTTTCTTTTTGTTTAACTTTCCTTTTACTTATTGCAGTTTTGTTTCTTTATATAGCTTTAGTTTTTTTATATTTATAAATTTTCTTCCGTATTGCGTATTTTCCCTTTCAACTTCTTGCCGTTTCCCCGAAGTCCTTCGCAAGGTCTTGCGATTCACGCATTTCTGGTAAATCTTGTGTTAAAAAAGAGAAACGAATCACTGAAAGGGCAATTTAATTGATAGAAAAGTTTGGACTATTTTTTTAGCATGTATCAAATGTTACTTATATAGTTATAACTTTACTGTAAACGACTCAATAAAGATTTATTGTTACTATTCCTGTTAATATCACCAGTGATTTAGGTATGGGGATACCCAAAACACTAATGTGATATGACTAAGGAATACTCAAAACACGGGGATACCCAAATCAGACAAATCAGCGGGTCTGAGCCATAGTGAAGATTAATGGCCTATATAAAAAGCTGCAAGCTACTAGGCATTCACCTGACATGTTGAAGTGTTACTTATTTACTGAGCATCTCAACTGAATTCCATATTTTTTTGCTCATTTTTGAAGGGCACCCGACTAATTTTCGGATCCTCAATTTAACAGCTGTAATAAAAGGCACGCTACAGATGGCGTG
>CALNXK010000244.1:510000-530000 GCA_942486035.1 Porites lobata | reverse complement strand
TCGTGAGTACTTAAACCAACCTCGCTCTGTTCCACGCAGCAGCGTTTACGCTCTCAGCATAAAAGGAAGCATTATGCGTTATGTTCAAACCGACGACAGTACCAAGTGTAAACGTTTCCATTATGATCCCAGAAATTTCCATTTCAAAGGAGACACTCAAACGGAAACGTAACTTACAATTGCCAACAATAAGAGGGCATTTGTATCCGCCATTTTGCTTCTCCCATGCAGAATTCCACAGCAGTCGCTCGGCCCCCTCCTCCAGACCAGTTATTACCACGGTAGTCGGTTGCTAGGGCTTTTCCTCCCAAATATCTCTCACAACTGAGAGTTTTAGGCCATAGACAGAAATAGAATGCATCGAATGTAACGAAACTTGGCAGGGAAGTAGTTTGATAAATTACCTGTTTATTGGTTTTTCTTTCATCCCATGTGACTTCTGTTGTGACGTCATTAATGATGTCCAAATTTGGCATCCAAATGACCATATATGGTCAAAATGAGGGGCATTTTAAACGAGAGAACATTGAATGTTTTGGGACAGGAGCAAGGAAAAAGTTACATAAAATCAAAATTGTAGTTTTTTCTAGTTAGAGTATGTGGTACTATGACACGTTTTTCGTCACGAAATACGCCATTTTGACGTCACAATGACATATTTCGTGACGAAAGCGCGTCATAAGTAAAAAAAAGTAAGTAGAAAAAACTACAATTTTAATTTTATGCGACTTTTTCCTTGCTCCTGTGACAATACATTCATTGTTCTCGCCTTTAAATTCCCCCTAATTTTGACCATGTATGGTCATGTGGGGGAAAATTTGATTTCTTTTATTAGCTGTAACTTTACACCATTTTATCCGATTAAGATGGGGTTTTCACTATACATAGTCTTTTTGTGTAGCAAAAATATCTCTAATGTTTTGAAAACGCTTTGCAAGTTTTTAATGTTGTTACTAAAAATAGGCGTCACTTATGACATCATACTTTCAAGAAACATCAAAAATACCTTTACGATGATAAAAATTTAAAGAAAATTTTTCTCTAATTAAGATGTTTTAATGTCTTGCTTCATTTGGAATATAAAATACTGCTCTGTGAGCCAAAACTTGAATTTACGAAGTTGCGGGAGGAAGAGCCCTAGCAACCGACCATCGTGTACCAACCTTAAGTTTAGGTGGACGGCGACATAGAGGACTGTGACTTTGGTCGCGACAGCTTGGGGAGGAACAACATCGACTTGGCGAGAGAAGCAAGCTTTAAGTTTCAGTAGAGGTGACGGTCGAAGACTTTTCTTAACTTTATTGAAGGTTTGAGAATGATTTCCCTGAAAGAGGTCCGACAGCTTTTGGTCTACTTTTATATTTATAATGGTGTCATATCAAATGAGAAATTCGTTCCCTTGTACGATGAGATCTAGTTGAGCGCTCTGTTGCTCGATAGTGAATGTTCGTCGCTCCATTGAGCCTATTTGCGATCTACGTATTGTCAAATTTTCGCACGCTCCGCGGCTTGTACGGCTTGTAATCGAGCCCACATATCTCAGGGCTCGAAGCAGTAGGGCTCTCTTTCAAGAACTTCTATAGCGAGCTGAACATCGTGATCTTCATGCAGTCCACTCCATCTTCATTGAAACAAGAACAAATTATTAAATACTATTGGCAAGTTGCGCGCAAAAATAAACAAGTTCCTTCATCCTGCTTTATACAGAGCTTTATTTTGTCGAATAAATGGTAAGAAATTAACACGTAATTTCATTTTGGCCTAGAACTTTAGCAGAAAAAATAAACTAAAAACTTCGTGAATGAAGAAAAGGGTAAAAGCCGATGTTCAGATGGTGAGAGAACACTTAAATGTGATTATTTTATCGCTGGGAATTCTAATCCTGCTGTCGTACCACTAGCTGCACAAGCTCATGTTATATTTTCAGTCATAAAATAGTGTTAAAGTAATTGAAAAAGGTTTACCATTTGAAGTAAACTAGACACTCCAGAAACAGATTAAAGCGGTATTCTGTTAAAATACAAAGATGTTTTGAAGACGAAACACGAATAAAAAACTCACGTTCTCGAGGCACCACCGCACTCAGCTTTCTCACGGTCGCGACGTGCAGTCGACGTTGATTGGACGACTGAGTTATATGCTAATTAGCCCCAAATCGGGCAACGTTTATTTCGGGTTGCCGTTCTCCACCTTACCGTCCACCCTAACTTAAGGTCCGTATTCACGTGACCAAAACACAATGCTTACAGGCGGCCATAAATATAACGTGGAGCAAAGAGCTGTATTATTTCGCTTTTCTAAGGTCTTACTTAATAGTGGTCGATTACATCAAATCGTTTGGCAAGCAGCAATCACGACAACATAAACAAAGCGCAGTTTTACGCACCTTCAATGTGCAAAATTTGAATTTCTGTCTGGATTAGACCTAAATAGACGACTATACAAGCTAAGCTAAGTGTTCAAGTTTATAAGATCAGTAGAGTGATTGTGTTTCTGTAGATCAGTAGAGTGTCTGTGTTAATGCTTGCTATTCCGGCTAGCATGCACTAGCCTGAAAGCCATTTTGACTAACCTCAATTTTTTTTTTTACGAATGGGATTGATTGCAGTTCTTCTGTAATCTGAATTCCCTAAAGAACTTTACTTGCCAGCCAGGCAAGTTGAAAACAGGGGCACCCAACGAGAATATAGTTCAAAACCACTTAAACATAGCATTGCTGAACGTATTTTAGTATTTAAACGGTAAAAATAGGCATATTTTTATCCCCTAAAAATTTTCCATCTGTTCGGATTTTCTAGCTCTAGTCTAGTGATCCGAAAATTACAGGCATCAAAACTTACCTGTTCGAAAATTTCAGCCAGAAAAAAGGCTCCCGAAAATTCTAGGTGACCTTTTTAGGGAAAAAATTCGTTAAAAATGGGCAATTATACCATTTTTTAGATGTTCGAAAATCCTAGGAGAGGCAGGCAAGCAGAAGTTGGGAGCAGGTCAATAGTGGGTTCATATGTTCCCGTGAAAGAAATGAGTGTAGATGATAGATGAAATAAATCATATATGAACTGCGGAAATGAAATGAAAATGAAGAAATGATCGGCCTAAAACAGTGAGACAAAACTACTTTTTGCTCACGATTGAGGAAAGTAAATATGAAACAACATAAATTTATTTGTTTGTTTGTTTGTTTGTTTGTTTTTTTTCACGAATCGAATCCTCTTAAACGGAGAAATGGGATATGTATCGTTCATTCCCATGCATTATCGTAATATATAGATTTAGTATATGCTAAAACAGTGGATAGTGTTTTTCGCGCGCTCTGATTGGCTGCTCAATCTCGGAATATCCTGCACTATTCACTGATTCGCCTCCAGCCGACCGGCGCCAAACTCTTGCAAGTTACATGTACGACAAAAATGGCTCAGTCTCGGTTTGCCACGGTAACTAGCGACGAAATTTCGAAAATAAATGAAGAGGCCATACCAGACAACACTAAAAAAGCGACTAAATTCGGTCTAGCAGTTTTCACAGGTAAAGCTTTGTCTGTTTAACCTGAATTTTATCGATGAAACCGGTGAAAAAGTTTTTTGTTTAGAAATGCAAATTATGTCTTTTGTTACTTAATGTTAGCTGACATGTTTATAAATAAGCTTACTTTTTTTACAGAATGGTTTCAGATGCAAGAAGAGTTCAAAACTCCCTTTGAGGAGATGTCACCAATTCAGCTTAACAAATGCCTCCAAAAATTTTACTTGTCCGCACGAAAACGTGACGGCAGTTACTACAACAAAAAGTCGCTTATCGCAATCCGAGCCGCGTTAGATCGTCACTTAAAAGGTCCTCCGTTTTCAAAGCCATTTTCCATTTTCGACGACAGTCATTTTAATGAAGCCAATAAATCCCTCAGCAATTTTCTGAAAACTCTGAGCAAAAGTGGCCAAATAGCTCCGACAGTGCACAAACCAGCCCTAACAAAGGAAATTGTTGAGAAACTTTACGAAGAAGGCGAGCTTGTTGACATCGATTCTCTCCAACCACACAAAGTACAGCAGACGGCCTGGTTCTTCATCAGTTTATTCCTCGGAAAGAGAGGTCGAGAAAACCAGCACCTGCTTAAGAAACACATGCTTATCTCAAGGGAAGCGCCAAATGGTGAAAAATATCTGGAAATAAACAAAGAGCGCGGAGCAGTGTTGGCGACTAAAAACCATCAAGGTGGCCTAGATGATAAAGAAGATGAGTCAAACGGAAAAATATTTGAAAGACCAGGCTCAAAACGCTGCCCAGTGAAACTCATCGAGAAATACCTGTCACATCTGAGTCCCAAATGCAGCAGTTTATTCCAGAAACCAAGAAGCTCGTACAAAGCGTTTAACCCAGCAACGGATCTTGTGTGGTACTGCTCGAGTCCACTTGGCCACAACACGCTTGAAAATATGCTACGAAGAATGACATCAAGAGCTGGAATAAAGCCACATCTAACAAACCACTCGATCAGAGCGACCACCGTGACGGTTTTGTCAGCTGCAAACATCGAGAGTCGGTACATCAGGGCAATAACCGGCCACCAAAGTGAAGAAAGCATCAAGAGCTATTGTGATACGCCGACATTCGAGCAGTTTAAAAGAATGTCAAACGAGCTAAGTGAATTCTTCGATCCAGCTGGTGGCGATGACAAGGCTGTTACAGTCCCTCAGAAAAGCGTTGCGTCGTCATCGAACCAGCCGCGATCAGTAGCTACGAGCACTGCAAATTATTCCTTCCAGTCCATTCAAGATGGATCACAGAATCTTGTCCATGGCTTCATTCCCGGAGCCAGGTTCCATAACTGTAATCTCAACTTTAAGGTGAGCTTTGGAGAAAGCAGCAGCAAATTAAACTTGTAACAGACAACGAAAAGAACAATCTACAAAGATGGCGTAAAGCCAGGACTTTTCCTTTCGCATAGCTTGATCTTTCATTTACGGTTGTAAAGTCTTAAACACAAAATTATGAACATTTCATCATCAGATGTGTCATGTGACTACTTTGAGCTGCGCGCATGTTTGTTTAATTTGCGCGCCAAAGTTGTAAATAAACGAATTAAAAATCGTCATTTGAGATCATTTTAGGCTTATTATCTCACTGTTTTAGCATATACTAAAACAATTATTCACCTCAGTGTCGGTGGCTAGTATTGGATATTTACCTCGCCACTTTCGCGGCATCGGTAAATATCCAATACTAGCCACCTCCACTTCGGTGAATAATTGTTATTTAGCCAGGGCTAAAAGCGAGGCTCCCATTAGTAAATTTATAATTTAAATTAAACAATAAACTTGTATTCGAATTCCACAATTCAGTTAACTTTAGAGCACATTTATGTGACTTTTGAGGGAAAGGCTACCTGATTTTAGAGAAAAATAATTTGCAAACAGCCCAAGAGTGAACCAAATCTTACATCGAGTTGATAGCCTCATATGTACACTCAAAAACTGGTAATCATCTTTTATCACATTTAAGAGTCGTAATGGCTATTGATCACCGTAGATCAATTAGGCTTAGAAAAAAAACCAGGCCAACGTTTTGGCGTTCGACAAGTTTACTTTGCAAAATCTTGCCAACAAATCTGGGTGCGTGTAAACCAACCTTTTATACCATGGACAGAAAGCAGTATTTCACAATACAAATTGCTCTCATTCAATATTCATAAACTGTTAAAAAAAATTTCCAAAATCACCTATACGGCCATCCGGTTCTCACTTTTGTAGTGCGAGCTGTAGCGAGTGTTTGAATGAACATTAACAGAGTTACCCGCCAAGATAATAAAGAATTTATCATGTTTATTTTTTATTTGATGGTTTAACGCGCGGCATTTTGAGAACTCCTGCAAGCGATGTTCACTGAACGACTGAAAACAATCGGCATAGCGATTAAAATTGCAAGAGAGACTACTAACAATCAATAAAAGAAATATAATTCGGTGAAACATAAACAGAGACAACAATTTTCATTCAGGAAGACAAGTATTAAAGTGTCCCTAATATCCTGAATCTTCAAGCTTCAAGCTTAAGTTTGCTGAAGTTTATGTTTTAAGCCAGCTTCCAGGTGTTTGTTTTTTCAAAGACGAACTCGAGGCAAGAAAATCGCTCAAAGCTTTCTTTTCCGGCTAGAATTATAACTAAAGATGCTTTGGAACATTTTCTTTCTATTTGCGGTGAGAAACTGTCTAAAGGCTTTTTAAAGTTCTGTAAGATTATATCAAACCAGATACTCGGTGAGATCGTTGTCTCAAATCTTACAAACGCGCATAAACTAAATTCCCGCATAAACTACGCTCCACTTCATTAAATTAGATACAAAAAACAAACATGAAATACAATAATTTCTCTGGCTTACCATTCGAGATGCAGCTCCTGAAAGTTATCAGGTAAAGCCAGTATCGCTTCAGACTTTGCAATCCTCTTACGCATCAAGCAAGGTGAAAACGAAAACGATGCCATCCGAAATCGGATTTCCGACTTTGACAAGCGACGTTTTCTCAACCAAAAACTCAATAAACAAACTAGCCATGAGTGACAGAAGACTCCTGATAGCAGCTGAATTTCATTTTGTACATCCAGTGGAAAAAGACAGTTAAAAACATCACAAGTTGACACAAAACTCTGTCAGCTTCAGCTGTTAAAGTGAACAAGATTCAAGATGCTCCATAAATTTTGCGCATGAACTCACCTGTCAAATTTTGACCAATCAGAGCATAAAAATTGGACGTAGAGCGTGACCAACGCGTGACCATTGTGAGAAAAAACAAAAGCAACTGTCTTCGCTGCCTGTAACAGCTGGCTGAATTTTCACGTCCGAGGTCAGTTTGCAATCAAAATTTTAATTGTGCAGCACATAAACACAACATATTTCATATGAATTAAGAAAAAAAATTGAACTTGAGCCTGCGATCAATTGAAAACTAGTTTACTTGTCAGCGGATAACTTCAAAAAATACTTGACCTCGACGGGTCGACACCTGAGCCCGCGATACGGTCGAGTGATACTGGTCAGCGGGTACTCTGTTTTGACAGCTGTCAATTGATCAAAACATTGATGTCCAATATGTGTGCATTATCAGTTTTCCTGTGCTCCCAAACTAGTAAAAGTATGAGATTGAACGTTGTTCGCGATCTAGTAAAACAGTTAACTGGTCAGCGGACAGCTTCCAAATAAATCACGTCACCTCGATGAGTTGACACATGAGCCCGCGATATGGTCATGGGATACTGGTCAGTGGCTATCCTGTTTGGACAGCTGTCAATTGACCATATTGTTAATGTCCTATATTAAAGATGTGGACTTGCCAAGACACGCCTGAGACACCCCTCCCTTCCTTTTGATAGTCTCCCCCACTCCACCCATACAATCTGTAGACGCGTACGTACGTACTTACGCTCGGTCAATCACGTGACAACCAAACGAAAAGAGGTTGACCATATTCCATGGGTATGGGGCTCTGTCCCACGCGCGCTTCGCGCGCGCGGGAACCTCGCTATAAAAAATTGACTGCTAACAACTTACACATAGGGCTGGGCTGCTTGTGATGTGATCCTGTGTAATTACAGTCGTATTTCTGAATATCAGGCCGGAAAGATCTGACAATTAAAATCAAAAGTTAGCGACTTGGTCAAGAGTGAAATGTCCGAAAAATTCATAGCAACTAGAATGTTCAGAAAGACAACGGTATTCACAAACTGTCTGTAAAGAGGCCAACAAGGGTGCCTTAACTCTGTCCTGTTCTCCGTATTTTTTTTAGTGTGTAGTTGAACCAAAGCCCATCAACTTTTCAGTTTGTAAATGAAAAGAAACTTCTCTTCAATTCAATTGCATAGTACTATTTTAAAGTGCTTTTTTTCTACGGAATCTGATTGCCTTAATTATTCATATGAATTCTTATTGCCAAATTTTAACTAGATCACGAAGTTCACAAACATCTGATCTAAAACACAATGAGAGGTTCAAGTCCCGGGGTAAGAAATTTTTACCACAATTTTGCTGACGAATATGTACACGTGTCGTAACAAACGTTCATCAATATCTAATAAAATTGTTGAGATCGTTTTTTCGCTACAACTGTTCAATGCACTTGTAGAGTTCAAACAAATCTGAAGGATGTTAGCCAAAACATCCTTGCCAACAGGAGAGAATGAGCTCTCTTGTTTCCAATCACACTTACTATCCTTTTACTGACTTGTTAGGTCCGCCAACTATCACACACATATCTCATAATCAGACAGTAAATGAGGGTGATATGTTGATGCTTAACTGTACAGCTGATGGCAATCCACCTCCAAACATCACATGGACAAGACTCTCTAGTAACAGTCATGTCACCTTTCCTATGGTCGTCGGCAGACACGATGAGGGAGATTACAGATGCAGTGCTGATAATGGTATTGCCATTAAAGTCCATGATGTGTTCATTACTGTACAATGTGAGTGAGATTAAATAATTCATAAAATATGCATGTGTGAAAAAGATTATGATGTCAGCAGTAAAAAACAGTTCAACCTATCAATTACATGTATGTTATTGTACGCGCTGAGATAACGAATAAAACGGCTGTGATATTTTAAAGAATTGTTTCATGCTTAGCGTGCGCAAATCAAGATATGGATGCACTCGGGAAGTTTGGAGAGCACAAGAGAAGCAAAGAGCATCAATAATTCGTTATACGCACAGCTAATTACGATAGCATGAGACAATTCTGTTAAAACATTCCTAACGAAATTGTTTGCTCCTGATTAACTGCAAAACTCCCGTAACGTTCGGCACCAAAAAAAAAAAAAAAGCCTTCCATTGGTTGGTTGCAAACACCAATCGACAATCGACTAGTTTGAAAGAAAGTTCATTTCCTCAAACTGACAGTGAAAATTTGCTTCTTTATTCGTTAAAGATCATAGAAACTAGGCAGAAACGTAACATAGGTGTAAGAGTCTTAAGTCCACCTAAAGTTAAAATAGTCAAGTGCTCATAAGAAGGCAGCGAGTATGGTTTGGATTCGTGAAGTGATGTCTGTGTTTTGTTCGGCTACAAGATACACAAGACTGACATCTGACGTTATATTCGTTCGCTAACAATCGGAGAAGTCTTACATGTACTGGTCATTTAAGCCTCTTTAGTGAATTAGAGAAGTTGTATTAGTAAGTTATAAATATGTCTTTTTGTGTTATAACAACAACAACAACAACAACAAAAGCTTTTTTTCCATGACCATAAAGGAATGACAGTATTGCAAAAGCTATTAGTCTAAATTTAAGTACTAATTCAACTAATTAGTACGTGCAAAACATTACAAAACGTTACAGTTCTCATTCATTCATTCATTGATATTAATTTGGTTCTTAATTCAAAGCATTGCGAGATAAATGAAACTAATTGGCAGTTAATTAAATAATCAGAAGAATTCATAAGAAGAGATATTAAAGTATCGTGTGAAAGTGATTTGAAGTCAGGTATTTTAGTTTCTAGTTTGGAGAAAAATATGTCTCTGATCTGAGAATAAGCCTTACAATCTAGTAAGAAATGATTTTTATCTTCGATTTTGTTACTTGTACAAAAGTGACATATCCTTTCATTGCGAGGAATGTTTTCGAAACTACCTGTTTCAATTCTAAGTTGATGACTACTCATTCTAAATATAATTAATGCTTTTCTCGAAGGGTTTTTTCTTGTTAAAACTAGGTACGGCGAGGGGCTATAGTCGTCTTTGATTGTACAATAAAAACTGAGTTTTTGTGATTGTTGAAGGGTCTGATTCCAGTAAGAGACGTATTTATTATTCATTATGCCGATATACCTATTAACAACTGAGTCACTCAATGAATTACAGGAAAAGTCATAGTTTAGATCATAGTAGTCAACCATTTTCATGAGATTAGAGTAAAAGCTAGTTTTTCCGTTATGATGAAGGTCAATTGAAATTTGTAAGGCCTGTTTAACTATTTGTCTATTTACAGCAAGAGGAATATCCCACCTCAGGCGGATTGTTCGGCTTTAGCAAAAGTGTATGATTTTCGCTCTTACTGTATAATTAACTTGATTTCAAAAGGATACAGTAAGGGAAAGCACGCGCGCTATGTAATAAATTATAATTACTTATTATATGGCTGAGCCTGTTTTCGCCATGCGATTGGTCAATTTGCGGTCTGTAACTTGCTATACGGACCAAAATTTTTAAAGAAAATGCTCATTTCGGAGCTCTCAATCTCTTTACCTCAAAAAAAAGGTTTAAATAAAGTTATAAGACGCCTGTCAACATTTAGGACTTGGATGTTGACTTTGGTCTTCAACATTTTAAACTGTGTTTGTTTGTGAACGAAGGCGATGAAGAAACTAACTCGTAAACGTATCGAAGAGGACTCTAGTCAGTGTTTGAAAATTTATCGGAGCACACCGTTAAGAAGACGAAAATCGACTGGCAGAGATTCGAGATGTTTTGTCCAAGAGAACTGAAATGAGTAATTTGTTCGACAAATATTATAAACATACGTGCACCCGATCATCTTGACAAGCTTCTTTGCCATTTGCAGTGTTTTTTTTAAAGACCAACGAAAGAAAGATAGAAGCAAGTTCGAACCAGACACAATGTCCAGTTTTCAAAAGACTCCAGCGTCACATTAACGAGTGAATACTTACAGTGCTCTTAGTTTTGACCGAATAAACTTTAAATTATGTCTGTAAATCCAGAGGACTGGGATGTTGACTTTGCCTTTCCAAATTTTAACCTAGCTTTGTTTTAATGAGATCGAAGCTGATGTAGAAACTGAATCGTAACCTTACCGAGGAAGAGAATCCCAGTCAGTGTTTGACAATTTTAACACAGATCACCATTGAAGACGAGAATGAACTGGCAGAAACAGAGGTTGTCCCAAAAACAATTTACGAGCGAATCCTTCGACAATGACAATAAACTTACCTTGAAAAGCTTCTTTGCCTTTTGCAGTGTTATTTTTTACAAGGACAAACGGAGGAAACATGGAAACGACTTTTAGACAGACACAGTGTCGGGTTTCCAAAATACTCCAGCGTTACATTAAAGAGCTAAAACTTACAGTGCTCTTATTTCTGACTGAATAAACTTTTTCAACATGGCGAATTTGTTTTTACTTTCTCGGAAAGCCTTTGTTATATGCTATTGCTTTCGTGCGCCAAAAAAACTTTCTTTTTTGACACCTGTCAAATGACTGTTAAACTGTGCGTCCTTCACTTGCTTCCGGTCCCCCAAACAGGAAGAATCCTCGTTTTTTTCCATCGATTTATGGCCCGCGCGCTTCGCGCTTGGGCCATAAATCGATGGAAAAAAACTCGGTCCGTAATTTACAGTACGGACCGAAAACTCGGCTAATAAGAGGTATTTATTTTTTCTTCTTTGATTTATTTCAAGACTCATTTTTGAGAATACTTAGTAACTGACTATTTTTGCCAGTTCTTTAAACGCCTTTACGCGTTGCTCGGTAGAGAGCAGTAAGGCACACCATGAAGAGTTACATTACACTGAAGGTTCTTACAATTTTTGCCTCCCTTGATTTGAGAATGAAAGCATTAAAAATAATTATTATTCATTCAAAATATATTCCCGATTCTGATTGGCTAAAAGTACACGTTTAATTCACCATAACCAGTTACTGATGACCAAATTTGGAAGAATTTTGACTTAAACGAGGAAATGACGTCAAAAATGCAGCGTTTTCGCAGGTTAAGGCACCGTTAACCGAGAAGACCTGGGGACAAGGTTGAATTGTTTTGGATGTGAACTTGCAAAAATGGCGGACATTTCACTCGTTTCAAGAGTAAGAACTAGGCGAAAAAACTGCTAAGAACATGGCAAGAACAGCAACAAGACTACTCGAAGGGCGGCATCTGCTATTTGGAGAATATTTGCGGAGCTGGACAAACCTAAACGTACACTATCGAAGATGAACTGAACATCGATGGATCGATAGAGGTAAGCATGTTTTAGCTATGTTATTAAACTAGGAATTATTTTGAATGAATAATAAAACAGTTATTGAATTCGGCTCTCGTATCATATGAAGAATTATGGAGATCTCGGAGGGTGTTATGCGCCTCTGCCTACGGCGATAACACCCCCCTCGATCTCCATAATTCTTCATAAGATACTCAGCCTCATTCATTAACTGTTAAGTATCCAAAGCATTCTACTTAACGCGCGCACAACCTTCCAAATTCCACGAACAGATGTGAAAGGACAACCATAAGATGAGGCAAAAAATCACAATATCGATCCACATAGCACTGCTCTCAAATTTGCATTAGAAAAACGATATATTTTATTTCAGCAATACTCGTTTCCTTGTTAGCTTCTCAGTATCGCTGGAATCATTATATTTTAAAGACGCAGCTACAGTAGAGACGGTCACTCCTGTAATTTCCCAAGCTTGGATTGGACAAACAGTGAAATTGACGTGTAAGGCAGATGGTGTCCCGACGCCGACCTTGTCTTGGAAAAACCCGAGTGGGAAAGTTATAAAGCAACTATTAGAATTGACAAACACAGTAGATGTGGCAATGAGCAGTGATCAGGACTTTGGAAATTACACATGCGAGGCCACTAATGATGTTAATACTGATACAAGCACACTGCTAGTGCAACAGATAAGTAAGTTAAATATCTATTGTTCTTCGATTGTGTTTTATGATACACACACACCTACAATTAGGAAAATTATCACTTCCTTCTGTCATTCTTTCGTGTGCGCACCAGTTGAATATATCTCCAGTCCATTTAAAGTGTGCATTTAAAGGTGCCCTTTGCAGCTAAATAGTCACTTGGGACAAAAACACCTTGCTGGAGAGCATGAGACGCAGTGGGCTAAGAAAAACACCATGATTTGGGCATTAAAAAAAGGCTAATTTCCCTTCTCTCCAGAACCCAGTGCGTCGTTTAATCTCCAGCAATGTGTTTTTGAACCATGTGACTATTTTGGTGCAAAGGGTCATACCCATAAAAACCACCTTTGAAAATGGAAGAAATACATACAACCAGTATTTCAAGATTTGGTATGTTCGTTCCACTAAGATAAATACAGAAAATGGGGCTTAATCAGATTATACTTCAATTACAATAGTTTGGCAGTTGCCTTTGTCTTCTTTTCTTAAGGGGGTAGACCATAGGCTAAAAATTACAAATCAAAGGAAAAATATATATATTTTCCTCTTAGTTCTTTGCGTTAGAGATCGGTCTTTTTAATAATGACAGGATAAGACGTGTCTCTAAAAAAATCTTCTTGGGGAATTAATTTGGTTCATAGTGCTCTTTATCTCTACATCTTAAAAAGATTGCGACATACCCACTCTGATCTTGTTGATTACGTCATGTGTTGATCATTCTTTTTCTTCGTATTTCCGTTTTGTAGCCTTTCTATACAACGATCAGATGCGACACAAAATGGAGTTGGGAGGGTTTGATTTTAAAATTTCCGGACCTATTTTGCTCTTCTTCAGAGGCACCAGGCTCGCCTACTGTCACAGTGGACATTGAAGCAACTTCCATAACAGTTAGATGGACAAAACCAGCTAATGATGGAGGAAGTCCTATAACAGCATACAGAGCGTTAATACTGCGGGGCAACACGAAGATAGAAAATAGGAATATAACCGATTTGTCGGTCAAGCATCAAGATATTGGAAGTTTAAGGAGAGGCACAAACTACACTGTCAAGTTGTTTGCCAGAAATTACGTTTTTGAAGGAAAAGCAACTGAAAGGAAAATTCAGACCAAGTATGAAGGTATGAAAATCTGTACTAAGAATGCACTAAGAGTGCATAAGAATTGTATTCAGTCAGTTGATTAATTTACATATTCATTTATTTTTATTAATACAAGTAACCAGCACACAGGAGCGTATTTTTTATTCGGCGATAAATCCGCCAGCCCCGACACTGAATATTTGAAGCCAGGGTCCAACAACAAAAATAACATAACATAATTAATTACATTGTCCCGCAGGTAGCAAAAGCTAATCTAGGCGGGACAGAAGAAGTGAGGGACTGAACTTTTTTTAAATAAATAATTACTACATAAATAAATTTTAAATTAATACCATTACATAAAGACAAAGTTAGAGGCTCAAGAGCAAAGTCAGTTAAAACTTTAAAGACCTAAACATAATTATTTAGCCAGTCGAACTTTTTTATGATGATAGGTGTTTCTATATAATCATTTTCTTGAACTAAAGTATCTAGGAGAAGTCGGCGAAGTTCTCAAGCTACATGGTATGTCATTCCAGTTTCATTCCTCTTTTTTGAGTAATGAAAATTTCATTACTATGTGTCTTAAGACTATCCCCAGGAAGCAAGTCCTTTTGTATTTATGAGCGCCTGTCTGTAAAAAACAGACAAATTCAAAATTGCACGGCAAGAATGGAAAATTCTATTTCTTTCATATTTTAATTTTACACAGGCTAGGGTATAACTAAAATCATTGTATAGTTCTTTCGGTGAAATATCCTTCTATTTCAGCGATAAATGCAAAGAAGCAAAATCCGTTAAAATCGTCATTTGAGGCGCTCAATTATTACATAGGTTTGAAAGCCTCGCGTGCAAAAACCGATTACTCTACCGTCTTTAAAACATAACAGCCTTCTTTTACAGCTTCTAAATATCAGTTAAATTTATTTGGGGAGATTAGTGCTCTGTTATTTGTATACAAAATAATTTAATTTCGAAGGCATACAATTTACTTCAATAAAAGTGATGGCTGAAAAACATAATTTTCACCATGTGCGAAACCTTCAAATCGATTAAGCTGCTGGTGCTTGAATGTTAGAAGGATGGTCTACGGATTCCTGTAAAAATATCTTTGGGTAAATGATTACTAGCGACGCGAGAGCTTTACAAAATCTGTTAAAAAGGCAGATATTTGGCCTTCCGCGGTCAACTTTGAAAGTAGATTAAAATAAGCAGATAGGAAACCGTTTTGAAAAGTTCTTACCTTAAAATCTGCTGTAAAAGACGAGTCCAAAGGCCATTTTAGCCCAATTATCGAGTCGTTTGAGCTTCGTCTTGTAACGTGTAATCTTACACTGCGCCAACTGTCAACGTGTTCACAGGACGAATACAATTCTTTGATCAACTTTCGGGGCTTTTCATGACGACTGCACCTTTTTCGACGGCTCAGTCATTCGTTAAACATAGCTTAGAATGTAGTATCTGAAAATATTACCAGATATTACATCTGACTGCTACAACAGAATGACACAAAAATGCCGGTGCTCACATCTTGAATTACAGGCAGCCGTTTGTAAGTCACGCAATCCAATTAAGAGGGGTGGAGAAGGGTGAAGTAGCAAACGGCCACAACGAGAACAAAAGCAATAATTACGGCTCAGTTCACACTATACTGGATAGCTTTTCGTACAGACACAAAAAGCTATCCAGTCTATCCGGTAAAGCATGAGCACAAATCCCGTATGTGACTCTCCTGTTTAGAGATCGGCGCGTCGCAGCTTTGCTTTTTCCGGGGCTTTTTCGTGCCGAAATCATCCTTCTTTGCGTGAACAGAATCCCTATCGTATGCTTTCTTTTTGTGCCTGCACAAAAGCTCTCCGGTATAGCGTGAATGAAGACAATCTATAGCTTAAGATAGTGATACCCTTAGACACGGCTCTTCCCTGTTAAAATCCAAATACTGGTCATTTTGTGTATCCACAATTTTGGTTTTCAGCTCCCGGACTGGCCGATTTTATTAGACGATATCAGGACCGTTATCAGTGCCATAACCTGCCGAAAGAAGCCGTACTTGGAACTGTTGAAGAATTTAGTACAAGGCTGCAGCTGCAATTCTGTAGAGCAAACTCTAACGTAAGCGTGCAGTCACAGTCTCGGGACCTCTGGCATTAAGGTCATTTCCCAACCCTTCTCTTAGAATCATAGTGGTGGTGGTGTTACGAGACAGCTCTTTGAAACTTCGTTATATTTTGCAAGCTATGTAAATACCGTATTTCCTCGAACTAGCGCTCCAGCGCTTATTTAAAATTTCGGCTAAAAGGGGAGCCGCTTATACTGGAAGGAGAGCGCTTAATAAGGGAGGCGCTTATTAACTTTTCCTTTCAACAAACGGTATTTCTATTTTGGCTAATTGCATCTTAACGCGTTTGGTGGTCTGTCCTGTGCGTTCATTTTAACTCTTTGTGATTCAACCTGTTACATATCTGTGTACCGTATTTCCTCGATAAGGGCCCACGCTCTATCAAGGGCCTCGTCCCCGAATAAGCACTCACTCAGTTGGCCATGATATCGAATAAGCGCCCTCTCTCCTCCTCATAACTTTCTTAAATAGTAGGAATACAAGAAGAATGGGACGATTTGCTTATTGATGACGAGGTTAATCTCGAAGATAAGTGCCAGCGCGTAAATAGCGTGAAAGATCGTGACGTCATTACTACAAACCCTTTTGCAAACACAACTCTAGGCTGATTTAGCAACAGAACGGGAACGTCAGTTGACGACAGCGCGCGCAAATCAAACAACAGAGCGGCAAATTGGCAACGAAAGTCGCGTGTAGTCCTTTCCGGGCGCTTTCCCGTCGTCAACTGACGGTCGCGTTCTGTTGCTAAATCAACCCATGCAAAAGTCGGATTTGCATGAGCTGTGACGTCTCAATCTTTTGCAGTGCGTGCGCTATTCACGCAGTCCCCGGCGGTCGGGGAAAGGGGGGGGGGGTACTTCCAGAAAAATTGGGTGGGGATGTGCGGCACGCCTGCTGAAACCCTTACCCTATTTCAGACCAAAATCTGTGATTTTCCCTACCCTATTTCAGACCTGATCAAAAATTTGATACCCTATTTCAGACCTGGCCCTTAAATCAATACCCTATTTCAGACCCGCCATATAATCAGTTCCCTAGGTCAGACCAATGTTAAAGGCAATGTTTATACCCTTTTATCAAGTAGGGTACAAAACTGTACTGTTGCGGAACGTACTCGGATGGCGTAAAACCCAAAGGGAAATGGTCTAATCGCCTGGTGATGAAGAAGTAGCTTTTTCTAAAAAAACATATCCAGACCAAACTGGTCGAAATTGATACCCTTTTTTTAGACCAAAACGGCTAAATAAACCGTACTCTTTGGCGCCGAACACACCTATATAGCCTATATAAGGGAGTACCCCTCTCCCCTCCCGGGACGCAATCACTTTACATTTGTGTAAAGTGTTTAATGGGACTTCGGTACTCTTGATTATAACAACCACTGTTTTAACGAATATAAGGTACATGTCTCGAAGCATCTGTACAGAAAACTTTGATAACCTTTTTGTACAAACCAAGAACTGATTACGCTCACAAGAATTCGTGTTCAACAGTTCGCAGCTAGCAGCTAGCAGCATATCCCTTTTGATTAGCGCCTGCATTCTTATCTTGCCTCTTTTTCAATTTTGAAACCCTGTTCGCAAATGAGACACGCGAGTTTTTAGTGTAACCAATAACGTTAATTGATAACGTTCGCGAAATAAGATGACCCAACCAAGGATAGCTGTCAAAATAAAAGGAACAGAGGATTTTGTCGCCTGACAAAAAGCTGTAGGCATCTTTAAAGTTTTGGTAATTACAAAATTTTCCAAATTTTTGCAAAGACCAAACTCTATTTTTTGTCGCAGTGCGAACAGGTTCAGTTTTTTTGTCGGTGTTTACTATGTCGTAAGAGAAGTTGTAAAAGAAGGCTGTGATGTTTAAAAGTCGGTAGAGTAATCGGTTTTTGCACGCGGGGCTTTTAAACTCATGTAATAATTGAGCGCCTCAAATGACGATTTTAACGGATTTTGCTTATTTGCATTTATCTCTGAAATAAAAGGATATTTCACCAAAAAACCATACAGTGATTTTAGTTATACCCTAGCCTTTGTAACATTAAAATATGAAAGAAATCGAATTTTCCACCCTTGCCGCGATATGTTTGATTTTTACGGACAGGCGCTCTTATGTCATTAAGGTATAAAGGAATAGATTAACGACTGATAAATATTTAAAAGTATACATCGTGGTATGAAAAGGCGCAGTTTGGCAATCAGGCCAACAGTTTTATTAATTTATTGCCAATAGTATTGATACGGAATTTCCAGGAAAGATGTCTAGTAAAACGCCCAGATAGTCAATATAATCTTTTGATCCACGTCTTGCATTACCGCCTTTCTGACTATCAAATATATATATTTGGAGGGATACGTTGCTCTCTTCTGGTGAGGGTGGAATAAAATAAAGTTCGATGTTTGTATGTTTAGAGTTAATGTGTTGGCAATTAGCCAGTCGTAGAGCTTTCGAAATTCAGTATTTGCTTTCCCTTTAAGATTTTTGTCCGCATATAGAATGGACCGATGAGAAATCCAATATTAACCATAAAGGACCAGAAACATTGAAAGCTCGGTAGATTCAGGATTGGAAAATGTTTATGTCGTAATTTTACAGCTTCAGTTTAAACATTTTCCAATCCTGAATCTACCGTTTTCAATGTTTCTGGTCCCTTATGGTTAATATTGGATTTCTCATCGCTCCATAGAACATTTGTATCATCGGCGAAGAGGTAAAATCTGAATTTGTTTGAGGACTGATTTGTGTCATTAACAAATAAAAGAAAAAGCAAAGGACCGAGAACGGAACCTTTGGGTCCACAATCATAGCCCGTTGTTACGCAGGGATGTAGTCATATCGACCTTCATGTTTATTGCCGTTCACACCCTCGTAGTAATTTATATAAAGTGGGTTCCTTTAATTCTGGAATGAGAGGAAATCCTGTCAGAAAAATAAGACCAGTTGTCAACAAGATACAAAGCTTTGTGCTGCTAAGAAGTATTATCATTAAAAAGCATTTATTACGGAACACCGAAACTCAAAAAACAAGAGCACTAAACAAAGCAGGACGAAGCATGGGGTGCGCGTTCCTTTGAGATGATCCGGATCAAGATCAGTGATCCGAGATCACTTGGATCATGGTAGATCAAATGAACCGATGAATTTACTCTGGACAAGAATTATATACTATATCGTTTGTCCTAAATGTAATAACATTTGTTCTTAAATTAATGTAATGAACTCTTAGTTGTGAGAACATTCTGCGTTAAATGTATTGACGTCATGCTAACGTCATCAGTAACGTAAGTAACACAATTTACGTGGCTCAGAGAACGCATTTCATTTACGTTTGTATGTCATCGGCTCTTGTAAAATGCCATTCTATAGCTAGAGAACGATCCTATCCTAAGGTCCTATTGAAAGCATGAATTGTTTTGTTTTTCAGAGCCACGTGAGTATTTATTCATTTATTTTCTTTTAACTAAATTCGTATTTCTTCTCTTTTTTTGTCACTCCGTGCACAGTTTTAATACAATCCAGTTTTAATTCGTTTGCCAATGAGAAAATAATGATTGTCTTCAGTCAAGCATTCATTGTATAATCCAACTCTACAAAAGTGCTGCCATGGCTTAAGATTTTCTTTTGTGCTCTGTCCCTTTCAAAAAAGGGGGAAAATGGCACGAGCCACCTTAAGTAATAGGAAAATACCCTTGGGAATGCCGATAGAGCAGGACGCTATCTTAGTACTCCGCCACGAATTCTATCACTGATGGCTTTTAGCAATGCCGCTCAAACGAAAAGATAGGCCAGAATCGTGGTCGTCGAATGCTTCTTCCCCTGAAGAAAAGAAAGCACGAGAAAAGAACCATAGTGCGCTAGAAAGCGAGAGCGAAGACGACGTTTTGAAAGCGCTGAATATAGCCGATAATTTAGGATCTTAATTCGACCTAATTTTGAACAAATTAAGGTGGCTGAACACAGTTTTGCGGGCGGTCAGCGGTAACTAGCGTGACGGCGTGTGTTTTAAATTAGACAAACAAACATGGCGGCGAAAAAGCAATGGCACAAAGAAGACGATTTCTCAAAATCTACTCCGTAAAATTTTGTGATATTTGGCAGAGTTTTTACTTTTATAGTATGTTAAATAATGAAAACTTTAAAATGGAAGTTGAA
>CALNXK010000244.1:500000-505000 GCA_942486035.1 Porites lobata | reverse complement strand
AATTTCTGTCTGTATTTCTATAATAATAATAATAATAATAATAATAATAAAAAAGAAAGTATACTGACCAAGGTTAAGAAGTAACTGTGATGTGGTGGACTAGTTCGCGTGACAGATTGCACGAAAGATCACGTGGCCGTTGTCGTAACCAGTTAGTTAGATAATGACATGTTCGTCATTGATGACTTAAGCATGGCGTCAATGCATTTAAGGCCGAATGCTATTCCACTTAAGTTTTAATTACATTTAACACCAAATGCTATTACGCGAATTCAAAAGATGCGATTAGTATTACAGAATCCGTTTGCAACGTTCTTGGTTGAGTTCAATACTACACTAAACCTTCTCAGAATTTTAGGTTCAATGATATGTCATTCCCGTTAACTTTCGATTTTTGTGAAATGGAGATTCGTGGCGTTGGTTTCATTGCCGTTCGCTGGAGGACCTAGAAGGGTTGCGCTTCTATGCCGGTTGAAGGCTTATTTCTCCCGTCAGCCTCTATACAAGCTCAGATAATCATGAAAGGAATAAGCACAAAGGAACAGTAGCATAAAAGACTAAATATAGAAAAGAAAATATGAGACATGGATGCGACTGAAGAGATCTTGTAGACTTTCAATGACGCGTTGATAAACTTATAAACCTGTCATGGAGGTGAGAACTCATCATCGAACTAGTAAAGAATGGAAATACCAAAAATTGCAAGAAATGGACAGGCATAACCTTACTCTGTGTTGTGGGAAATATGCTATGCGGGATTGTTATTGATAGGATAAGAGGCAGAGTCGATTGTAGGCTGAGGAAAGAACAGGCACGATATCGAAAAGGCAGGGGGACGACAGAGCAGGTATTCATACTGCGGAACATCATTGAGCAGGGCAACGTATGGTAAACAGCACACTATCTGAACTTCATAGATTTTAAAAAGGCGTTCGACTCTATCCACCTTGAAAGCATGCGGGCAATCATGAAGAAATACGGAGTCCCAGAAAAGATCATTTGAATGGTAAAAATATTCTATCAAGACGTTAAGTGTACTATAGAAAACCAAGGATAAATATACGGTGGTTTGACATAAAAATATAAAAGAAAACGGCGTCAAACAAGGATGTAATATGCCACGTTTTTTGTTCTTGACTGTTACGGATTGGGCAATGACAAGGACAGTTGGTCGTGGTGAGAATTGTATTAGATGGAAATTCACATCTAACCTAGACGACGTAGACTTTTCAGATGACGTATTCCTAATATCCTGTGCCAAACAGCAGATTCAGGATAAAACAGCAATAATGGATCGGGAGGCAGACAACTAGGACTAACAATCTACATTGAAAAGATAAAGGCGATGAGAATTAATGCAAAGAACCAGGAAAGTATTATGATAGCTGGATTAGGAATAGAAGAAGGAAATGAGTTCAGTTACTTGGAAGCTACAGTTTGTGAGGAGGGAGGTGGTATGAATGATCTGAAAAACAGACGCTAAGAAGAAAGGGGCTGAGGCTGTTTAAAACCTGCTACTTCCAGTCCTGCACTGGTGTGAAACATGAAAAATGGACGTGGGGGACGACAGTGCAGTAGATGTGTTTCATAACGAATGTCTACGAAGAATGCTACAAATCCAGTAGCAGTGCCATGTCAGTACTGAGTAGCCACTAGAAAGAGCAGACATGGAACCTCTGAGTAAAGAGTTCAAGCAGCGTACATGAAAAATGATCGGACGTATACTGGACCAAATTCCAGCGAATGCAACACAGCAATGACTTAAGCACCAGAAAGAAACAGGAAAAGAGGAAACTCACAAATTCCAGTGCTTTTCCATGTCCGGCACAGTAGGGTTATTTCACCTCACTGTATTTACGTAGAATTCTTTGGCGTATTCGAATTGTTTTCGCCCGTCCACACGAAAACACCAAAACAGTGGAAATACGGTCATGTGGCATGCTTGACTGAGCATGTGTTTTACAATGTTTGGCATCATCATATTCGAAATTCTTCGTTTTCCGTTCGCACGAAAACGATAAGCTGGCATTTTTAAAAAACTCCACTCTGGGGACCGTTAAAATACTGGAAATACCGATCAGTGTGGAAGGAAACCTAAACTGAGGAAAGAATCTCTCTTTTCAAAAATACCCGGGTGCGTGTGGACAAGGCCTAAAGTGAGTTTATGAAGCTTGTGCTCTGTCTCTAAGCAACATTTACGACCAGATCTCTTGTTGTATCTCAACATGAAGGTCAAATTATTCTTATTATCATTCGTCCTGCATTACCCGAAATTGTCCGCAAATGATAGTTTAGTATAATTGTTGAATTTTGAAAGTAAACTAGTTTTTGTTCGATTTGTACTTTTCATCTTTGAACCCAGGAGTCCCTGCAGCAGCGGAGATCACAGATTTACCGGCTGAATCAAAGGATGCTGAAATCACTTTAAAATGGAAAGAGGCTGAAAACAATGGAGCCCCTATCACCCAGTACACTGTGTACCAAAGAACTGTCCGTGAGGATGGCAAAACACTGAATTGGATCAAGATAAAGGAAGTTACAGATACTTCAGATCGTAAAGTTGTTGTTAACTTGGGAAAAGGCAAAGAATATGAATTTGTAGTTTCTGCTACAAACAACTTTGGAGAAGGATTGAAAGAAGAAAGAAAAATCAGGAAAATAAAGGTGTTGGGAGGTACGTGTATTCTGGCCCAGGTATCCTAACTCTCTTTACATTCTCTGTATATTTGTAAGACTTCGTTTTTCCATTTTTCTTAAATTTCCACTATGAAAGTACACATAATGCGTGGCATTGGACTCCATCCAATGGATGTATAATTCGTAGCAACCGTTTGTTGATAAGTGTCTTTACTTCATCTCCGCTCAGTGTGACCCTGTGTACACCCAAAACAAAGGAGGAAGCGTGTATCAATTATAATCCACTGATTAATTTTCGCACAATGTTATTGGCCATTTTGGGTCTCGTGTGCCAAATCATAGGGTGGGTATCAGGCAATACACCCCGTCCGTGTCGATATCCGCCATGCGATTTTTCAGTGGTCAGGAAAGCGTGATAAGGTCAAAAAAGTGAGTCGCTTTTCAGTTTTTATCCTCTTAATAATTTCAAATGGAAGCAGTAAGAGCAAACTTGTTTTGTATAATCCAGTTTCACTTAAATTTTGAGCTTTTCGCTGCTGACAGTTCCAGAAAACCTGTTGTTACAGATGGCCTTTCTTGCTGTGACTTCCTCAGTTTCCACCATCCACATCAGCAAATCCAGTTTTTGTCAACAGCCCACTAATGTAAAACTTAAGTCCGTCAACTGCTCCAACTGCTTCATGGTTGTAATTACTCTTCTAGCCCTTCCAGCGGCAGTAAGTGATATGGTTGGATTCTCTTTAATTATCCATTAGAAACGTTTTTTTTTGAATGTGTAGTTTTCAGACAGTGCTGTCGGTAAACTAGAATATAAACTAAAAGCGCTACTTTTTCCAGTTTTGATCTATGGAGCTTTGCGAGAGTTCATTTGACATGACAGCCTGTTAAGTCCCGGTCCAACCACAGTTTGAATAAAACAAAAATCAAGCAATCAATGCACTTGTTGGCGTCATTTGCACGCGCGCTCACCTCTTTTCTTTTTTTTTTATTTCTTCTCTTCCAACATTTTAGAGATGTAAAAAATAATCAGAGGACTATAAAGTAAATAAACTCCTTTCTGGCTTACTGTATATAGAATGATAATGCCCTTGGCTGAGACATTGTCCTGAAGATTGCTTAAAGCAGTAGGCATTATTGATTGTCCTCGGACAATCTCTCAGCCGCAGGCATTATCTTCCGATATACTAGTCGCCGGAAGGGGTTTGTTTACTAAATAATACACGCCTTTGTCGTTAGCCCACCCTTTCCCAGCTACTCCGGCTACCGCCATCCATTGATGAGGCTTTACTTGTTCCAGAAAAAAAAAAACCTGCTTTGCTACATACCGGTACTTTACATGTTTGTCGATTATTAGTCTTAAGTATTAAAGCTATGGATTATATGTGTCGTGTTCCAAGTGAATCTGTTTATTCCTTTCGAGACGGCTTTATTTAAGCAATAGACCACACTTTCTATGGGCTTACCGGAGTGATAACCCACGCGGGATAGTGCAGAACACGAACAAAGCTTGTAAATCATGAGCCGAAGGCAAGTGATTTACAAGCTTTTCGAGTGTTCTCCCAACATCCCAAGTGGGTTATCACGCCGGTAAACCAATAGAAATTGTGGTCTATTGCTTTTCTGAAATAACTTTAAGTTTTCTATGAGTTTACCGGCACTATAAACCATAGGTTTATAACCAATCAGAACGCGCGTACTATCTTAGTTAATTTGTAATACCCAATAATGTCGTGCGAAATGAGTGTCCAATGAAATTTATTTCCTAAAGAATATGAAAGTACACTAATCTTTCATCGAAGCGAAGGACTAAATAATACGTTGAGACAGTATTAAGAGTGTGTCCATGAGAGAACCAGGCAGGAGGTGATAATGCTCAAATCACGGATTTCGCTCAAACTTGGCACAATTGATGGGTGTGGTGAGATATTAACCTCGACAAAAAATAAGGTCGCAATATTGAATTCCCTGGGATTTACAGGGACCCCCCCTAAAAACGACAAAATCTACTCATTTTTGCATAATTAATTAGCTGACTTTGGTTTGGCTGTTCAAGAAGAAGAAAAGACAACTTCAAATCTAATCAACTTTATCATCTTCTATGTTTATCAAACTTAATGCTCAGTAATCTATTTTTACTCTCTAATTCGATCTCTTCCTATTATTTAGCCTAAAGTAAGGACATCTTCTCACTGTTTTGACCAAACCCTAAATTTAAGGTATTTTAGTGGCTAACATCTCCCATGAGCAACAACCTATGTACTTAATTCTCACATATTCTTTGAAAGACATCTTTAAGGTTATCAAATCAATCATAAAATATTTGGGCAATCTCATACTTTATCAATAATGACGTATTATGTACA
>CALNXK010000244.1:355000-492500 GCA_942486035.1 Porites lobata | reverse complement strand
GGGACGATTAGTACTATTTTTAAGTTTTGCTGACCAGCTGGGACTAACTGAGGAGGAGTGGGAACTACTATTTCATTTTCTTATTCCTACTCTCACCCAGATTCGCGAGTAGTTATATAAATGAACACCAGGGAGAGAAAAGTCCTTACATCTTTGATCTTTCAGGAAAACACTAGTAATGGGTTGCTTCCCGCCATCATCCACTTTTGGTTTTGAACACATTTTCAGTCGCATACCTTGTGTATTAGCTTGCTGCGGTGGTAAAGTGGTTGTACAAAACTCGGAATTTTGTGATGGAGAAAACACTAGCCAGCATCTACCTCAACGCAAGTCAACCCGCAAGTCTCGGTGGTTTAGATGCTGTTTACAGAGCAGTCAAAGAGAAAGGGAAGAACAAGATATCGCGTAAACAAGTCCGAGATTGGTTGAGTCAGCAGGATGTTTATACTCTTCACAAACTTGCGAGAAGACGCTACAAGAGAGGCCGAGTCATCGTTACTGGAATAGATGCCCAGTCTCAAGCGGATTTGGTCGATCTTCAAAATCTCAATTGCTACAACAAGGGCTATAAATACTTACTGACTTGTATAGATATCTTCAGCAAGTATGCCTGGGTGCTGCCTTTGAAGTCCAAACTAGGTCAAGAACTGGTCAAAGCCTTTCAAAAGATCCTTTCTACTGGGCGCAAACCCAACAAACTGCAAACGGATCAAGGTACAGAGTTTCTAGATCGCGTGTTTCAGACTTATCTGCATGACAACAACATTGACTTTTTTACTGTAAACTCTGGGCTCAAGGCCTCAGTAGTTGAGCGTTTTAACGGAACAATTAAAAATAAAATGTACAAATATTTCACAGCTAAAAACACTCTTACCTATATCAATGAACTACCCCAATTAGTATCGTCTTACAATAACACTTACCACCGAAGTATTAAAATGAAACCGAGTGAGGTGACTAAAGCGAATGAAACTAAAGTGTGGGATACTTTGTATGGTAATGACGTTGAAAAGCGTGTGCGTTTTAAATTTCAAGTGGGAGATCGTGTTAGGATCAGCAAAGTGAAGCGAAAAATCTTACCTGCCTAATTTCACGGAAGAAATGTTTACTGTATACAAACGAGTGGCGCGTTAAGTACCCGTTTACAAACCAAAGGATGATGCAGGTGAAATCTTAGATGGAAAGTTTTATGAAGCCGAATTACAGAAAATAATTAAGAACGATGATGTGTACCGCGTTGAAAAGATTTTGCGCAAGCGAAAGCGTAAAGGAATAGTTATATACTTTGTAAAATGGAAAGGGTACCCAGACAAGTTTAATAGGTGGATAGCAGAAAGTAATATCTCAAAGTTGTGACATTTTGTGTGAAGCCAATAAAAAGGTTATTTTAACTGAAAACAAATGTTGTTGTGTATAGTTATAAATTAAGAACGCTAGGAATAAATGTTCATTTGAACACACGATACGATGGAGGTAGCACAGTTTTACCTGAATCGTCCAAGCAATAGCAGCCTCGATAAGTTTCCCAACAACACATTAACGGAGTACCATGTTGGTTTACCTCAAACCGTTAGCTTGACGAGGGACTGGGAAGTAGCGTTAACACAAATTCATTATCCTCACAGCTGGAATAATGTCCAAGGAAATTTTGTTAATCGATTCTTCCTTTGGAACCAAGAATTGTCCGGATTATGGGAGGCCCTAATTATACCACCGGGTCATTATTCTTCCCTTGAAGATATCTTATCAAAGATGAAAGGGCTGATCGAGAATGTAAAGCGTTTCAATGACGATGTGACATTTTCCTACGATACGTTCACTAGAATGGTGACAGTTCACCTACAAAATAACGTAGAACTTTTCTTTGATAAAATTGGATACCTGCTGGGATTTTCACCAGAAGAAATTATTTCTAATACCTCTACCACTGAAAGACAAGTGGATTTGGAGTATGGCTTTCACGACCTTTTTTTTTTTTACTGTGATCTTATTCAGTCACAATATGTTGGAGATGCATTGGTACCTTTGCTTCGAATTGTTCCTGTAGAAGGAAAGGTCGGGGAGCGAGTCAGTAAATCATTTTTGCGCCCCAAATATTTACCCGTCAGCAGAAAGACAGACACATGGGAGTCTGTACCATCTGAGTTTGGGAGAGTACTTTTAACACTTCATTTCCCTCAAAGTACACCTCAGTACTTTTAAAGATGAAAAAACTCCACACTCCAAATCATAAGTTGTACGAACAGTACTATGTTAATCAAGCCAAACAAAAAGGTGGGAGTTTACCAGGGTTCCACAGTGCTAGATTTCAGCGGGGTTATGGACTAGGGTCCATATTCAGAGGCCTGTTTCGCTGGGGCGATGGCTCACCTTCAACAGGATGCTAACGTGATTGGAAAAAAGGCTTTACCAACCGGTGTCAATGTCGCCCAAGATGTTCTTGATGGAGATAACATTAAAACAGCAGCCCACAAGCGCACGAAACAAGTCCTCGGTCTACCTTCCCAGAATTCATTGCAGGGACAATCAGGAGCTGGCAAAAAAGCTATAAAAAGAAAAGCGCAAGGAACCAAAATCAGTTCGCCTCCAGGCGAGAAAGCAAAAGCATCTCCGCAGCAAAAGAAGCCCAAAGAGAAATTTTCTTTTTTTAAGTAACTATGGCCTTTATGCATCACGAGTCTCAGGAATGTACGAAATCTGAGTTGCATCACTTTACGATTCCTGCAACACAAACCCCTATCTCCAAAGCGCAATTGATCGAGTACCACCCCTTCAATAAAATCACGGACAGTGGTTAGATCAAGTTTTATGTTTCGGGAACCGGAGATGAGTATTTGTACTTGGCACGTACTCAGTTATTTGTGAAAGCCAAGATCACAAAAGCAAATGGAACCGCCATAGGTGCAGATACACGAGTAGGTCCCGTGAACCTGTTTTTGCGTTTCCTGTTTTCGCAAGTGGACGATTCCTTGAACGAGCGATTGATCTCTCCAACCAGTAATACCTACCCTTATTGCGCCATGATCGAAACCTTGCTAGACTACGGAGAAGAAGCAAAAACAAGTCAACTTTCTATGGCCATGTTTTACAAATATACCCCTGGAAAAATGGATGTTGCCAAACCTGTGGCTGCAGAGGATTCCGCCAACAAGGTGTTAAAGGTTCGCTATGATTTCACTAAAGAAAGTCATATAGTAGATATGATGAGGCCCATTCGTAGCGACATTTTCTTAGAAGACCGGTTGATGCTAAATGGAGTGAATTTAAGAATCAAAGTGAACCGAGCCAAGAACTCGTTTTGTCTAATGTCAACAGCAGCCGCTCCAACTTTTAAGGTGGTAATCACAGAAGCCGTCTTGTTCGTTTGCAAGGTGAAATTGGCCTCCTCTATTATACTTAGCCACGCGGCTGCACTAAAACACTCCAGCGCCAAATACCCGTCCGCCGAATCGATTGTAAAGTACTGTCTATTCCAAGAGGATTTAGCAGTTTCAACCCCTACAACCTCTTTTTGGGTCACATTCCCAAACTAATCGGCTGGTCTTAGTGGATATTCAGGCATATAACACTTACAGTACCAACCCGTTCAACTTCAAACACCACAATCTAACTCAAGTGGGTGTCTATGTGGACGGAGAGCAAATTCCTCGAAAACCCCTGTTCTTGAATTTTGACGAAGCTGGAGGTCAAAATGTAATAGCTGGCTATCAAATCCTGTTCTCAGGCACTGGAAAGCTACCCCAAGATGAGGGTAATCAGATCAGCAGAAGCAATTATGGCTCTGGTTACACAGCATTCTGCTTTGACTTGTCCCCAGACCACTGCTCAGGTGACCATTTTGAGCTAATAAAGTAAGGTAACCTACGCGCTGAGCTTCATTTCAAGGAACCACTGGCCAATACGGTTAACCTTATCGTGCACGCTGAATTCCAAAACCTGATTGAAATTGACGGGAACCGCAACGTGTTGTTCGACCACACAAACTAAAACTGGACACTGCTCAACTGACCCTTATTTTGAGAAAGGATAAATTTACACGAGGTGTGTTTCAAGGCGTGTATCCCTCAGACCAGCTGCCTGCAAGTGTTTCACATTACCCAGCCCTGTGTATCGCCAATGTGGATACGATTGACAAGCCAGGTTCACATTTGGTGGCGTTTTATTTCACCAAGGAGCAAGAGGGAGAATTTTTGGATTCTTACGGATCACCACCCAGCAAATATCAGGAACATTTACTACCTTTCTAAACAACAATTTTAACCAGTGGACTTTTAATACTGTGACATTACAAAACATCTATTTAAAAGTCTGCGGACATTACTGTTTGTATTTTGCTTTATATCGTAGTCGGCAAATAGGTATGAGTACTATTGTCCACCGTTTTTCTAAAAACACAAGTAAAAATGATAGTCTTGTAAAACAATTTATTGAAAAACATTTTCCTACAAGTTTTCCGAGATATCGAACTGACGTAAACGAGCAAAGAGCAAAAGCACAACACTAAGTTCAGTAAACAGACACCATGTAATTTCTTTTTATCACATTTCATTGAATGAGTAAAATAAAGTTGTGTTTCACAATAAAAAGAAGTCTCTTGTCATGATTATAATCGTAACCATCGAACAGCCTGAGGCCGAGGACTCTCGACTCTGCGCCTCTGCTTTTTGACAGAAGACAACGTCACAAGTGGGGTGGGTAGCCAACGCGAAGGCCTTTCTGTGGTCTCCCTCTCACTCTTGCTTTTAACTCCCTTATGGCACTCTGACGTTGCGGATTACGAACCAAGTTTTTGGGGACATTCATTCGCGCCAGGCCCCTCGCAAACACGAACCACCCCACTGGCTCAAGTCCTTTTCGGTGACGCAATGTGTCGTTGACTAGGTCGACCACATGAAAACCTGGGGTTGGTTTGTTTTCATACAACAGCTCTCCTTTATCATTCCAATGCAACACATCCTGGTGTTTTTTTAATTTTATGCAACAACTGTCTAGCCCCAGCTTTGTAAATATTGGGTACACTTTTCATGACCTCTTGCTCTACTGCTGTTGGAAGAGAATTATCTGGAGAAGCTTCCTCTGAAGATTCTTCGTTCTCAACTGGTTTGGGGGTTTCTGTTGTTTTAGAGGTCGGCCTTTCCCCTGGTCGTAATAAGTCAAGTACCGTTGCAACACCTGATTGTAAAGCTTCGCCGTCTCTTCCTCCCAAGTTGTTTACTTTCTAAAATATCCCCCATTTGGCTATCCAGATTTTTCAGAGTTTGTGTTACAGGTGATCTTAATATCCATCTGTCCTTGCTGCAATCGTTTTAGAGTGTTCTCACGAAAGAGAACCATTCGTCTTGTTGGATTCATCTTAAGTAAGAAGAGAGCTCCGCACCTGAAGAACGGGAGTTAGCAAAACACTTAAAAAGTTTCCTCCGTGTTGTACCAAGATTTGCTTTTTCTTGTTTAGCGGGTACTCTTTTCAGCTAGAGCAGTCAAGGCTTTCTTGTGCTTAAGAAGTTTCTCTTTGCCGGTTTACTGACAGGGACTGTTTCTTTAAGTACATTGGAAACACACACAAATGGTTCTTACTAGAGCGTCGTCGGCTGGTTTCAAAATTGCTTTACGTTGAGCTGGGGTGCACTTGACGAGGGGCTTAAGAAAATCGTGGTTCTTTCTTAGTCGCTGGGCCATACTCAACTGATATCAATCACTACGGTAGAGCGAATAGAAATAGAAATAGAAATACCTTGTGTTAACATGTCGATCTTTTTATCTTTCCAGAAGGCGCACAATTTTTCCAGAGCCTTACAAAAGGGTTGGACATCTAGGTTGTTGTACCAGATGAGAAATTCTAGAAAGGACTGTATATTATTGTTCGACCAGACTTGTTGGCAGTACTGGTAGTCTTCATCAGAAATGTTCTTGTTTTTCAAAGTAGAAAAGACGGCTTCGTGAGGTGGAAGAGAAGGGTGTTCTAATTTCTCCAGAGTAGCGAGCCATTCATAATGAAAGAACCCTTTGGTTTGAGGACACTCGTAGGCCTTTAGAAACTTGTCGTAACTAAAACCCCGGGCTAAAAAGTTGGTGACGTCGAGGAAGCGAAGATGTGGGGTCTTTAAACACATGAAATTGTGGTTACGCTTGATAGTAAACTGAACGCCTTCATTCTGTACCAAGACAGGAAACAGAAATTTTTTGACGGCATTCAGGTCATATTTACCAGAATTGAAGCCAAGGACAGGAAGTTCTTGCAGATATTCTTGTAATTGGTCTCTTAGTTTCTCTAAAGGGTGCACGTTTTTCTTCTGAGGTTCCGGACTGTTGTCCTCTGGTTTGTCATACGCACACTCGTGATCATTCTCACTCTGCTCCTCACGTTCGCGATCAAAGGCCCCGTAAAACGAGTCACCTTTTTCTTCTCCGTCATCGTCGATAAACGCATGATCATCCTCGGTTTCAGACTCGATGTTTTCGTCCTCTTCATTATCTGTGTCCATGAGATGTTCTCCTTCATCATCGCTATCTTCCTGGGTGAGGTTTTCTACTGTGTTAGTTTTTGAAGGGTCACCAGCTTCTGATTTTTGCTGTAGGTCTTGCTGCCTTTGGCCGATGGCTTCAAAAAGAAAGTTAAATTCTTTTCTTAATGGGTCATAACTTTGTTCACTGATTTTTACGAGGTGTTCTAACATCTCTTTGACGAGCTGTTTAGAGTCCCAAACTGAGACAAAGCACTTTGGTTGGTCGTAGTCTGGAACGTTGGAGGAGACACTCACCCTGAGGGGTATATGTTTAGCGTCGTCCCAGGTCAGTTTCTCTGTATCGTTAAAGTCTGTCTCAGGTGTAAACATACACTCAAAGTCAAAGGTAGCTCTGTAGGGGAAGAACTTGAGATGATCAGGAATGGACAATCCTTCTTCTTCAAGCAACTGAAAGATGGTTGGTGGGTTCTTGTAAGCACCTCCCGGAAACTGGTAACTAACTTTCGCTTCACAGGTTCGCTCGTGACGATTTAACATACCAACATGTTTCCACAATGTTCAACATCGCGAGCAGCTGTAGGACTTGACATACTTCTTTAAATCTTTAATATAGGAAAAGTGATTCTGGTACAGGTTGAGGTACAGCGTACTTGGGTAGTGGCAAAGGGAGCGGTGAATCAACTGCGCAGCGATCTCAGGAGCGAAATCCTCTTCCTCTTTTTCTGTCTTCTTCTCCGTCCTCTCTATCGGGTTTAGTTGGTTCGAGGGAATAGACAAAAATGTTGACTTCATATAAGTGTTCTAGGTCGATCAGTTCTTTCAACTTTACAACACAAAATTTATTTTTCTCAGGAAAAAATTTTCTATATCTCTCACAGTAATGTTGTGCATCCCGCTCTAGATTCTTTTGATGACAACCATTGTGGAGTGCCAAAGCCCGAAAAAAGCACAAATTGTCGCTGTAGACTTTTCCATTATTGCGGTTGCGATCCAAGGCGACCAAGCCATGGTTCTCGGCCAGATAGGAAGGCAAGTAAGTACCTCTCCCTACAGGATGACCTCGTAGCTTGGTGGCGAAAAAGGTTACATTGGTCACCTGTTCTACGACCCACTTGGAGTTGGGGCGTCGCTGGCGTACCCATTCCAAGACGTCAAGGTTTAACAATGCTTCACGGACTTGCTGAAGGTCAGCTGCGGTAGTGATTTGAAAGGGCGCTTCAAAGACTTGCTCACTATTTTGGAGGCATAATAATATTGAAGTGCTCCAGTCTCGTTGTTGCGTAGAATGAAACCAAAAGACACATTCGGCTTAAACACCATGGACTGGTCAGTAAAAATGTTATTCAAATGAGTGATAAGTTCTTGAGGTTGGAGAGAGGACAGGCGGAAATTGTACCAGTCCAAAATACGATTTTTGCGGCTAAAACGAGGGCGTATTTGATGCCAGTGATTGCGGTATTCGTGAACGAGACTTTGTTGTGCTTCAGGGAACTAGAAATTGGAGTTGCCTGCTTTTTTTCGATAGGGGTTGACTTTGTTTTCTTGGTTTTTCGCTCTGAAGGAAAATAAAGGATGTGTAAACAGAATATCTCTAATGTGTTCAAAATACAATTTCGCTTTATTTCATTTGTCCTGAACTTACCACCACCAAAAATTACGGCAAACTCAACTCCGATTACAAAACAAAATGGTGACACTCACACGGAATATATGGAAAATCAGACATAATTGTTATTAGCAATTTTCTGAAGTTACCTCTGACATTTCTTGAAGTCGCAGGTTTTTTTTACTCGAGAAACAAAGGCTGCTTAATTACAACGAAAAGTGTTTACTCAATTCATTCATTCATTATTACTATTTTTTTAAAAAAACCTCTCATTTTACTCCCGGTCTAGGCCTTTGTAATATATTGGGAAAACGTCAAATCAGGCAGTTTTTGGGTGTCAAGATTCAGCTTTACATGCCAAAATCTCACCTCAGAGTAGACATAGTCTTCCAAAACAGCATTGGCAATAAAGGGGAGCGATCTCGATGATCTCGATGATTCCTGGTTAAAATGGCCCTAATTTTAAGCCTTTAGTAAGTACGGTTTTAAGGACAAAAGACGTGTTCAACAATGTTTTACCCTCTACTATATTCCGTAAGGTATTCTGTAAAAAGGTACTGTAAACAAAGGCCATTAAAGCACTTTTTCAACACATCCTACTATCTATTAAGCGTTGCGAAGGAAATTTACATAGCACTTACCATTTACACAAAATGTTATTTTGTTATTGCAAAAGAGTCTTCCTACCTGAGTGGTCTTGGCGCGGACGTTTGGCAGACGTAGAAGGTTTACTGTGTGCTGATTTTCCATGTGCTCGAAATGGAGCCAGATTTTGAAAAACTTCACCATAGGTATTACATATGTATTCCCGCTGAGCCGCTTGGCGTTCATGAACTTGTTTTACATGTCGTTTTAAGGCATTTATTCGATTAAAATTTCGCCCACAGAGGGAACATTCATGTCGCTTTCCAAGAATTGGATAGCGTGGTATTTTAGAAGGAGTAGAGTCTACTTCATCCTATAAAAATATAAGTTCTATTAACGACGGATTTACAAACCTGTTTAAAAGATGCAGTGCGGCAATTATGTGCGCGCTCTTGCTCTAAATTACGTCAAAAACACCTTTCAACCGCATGGTTTCCTCGTGCGCATAAGTTCTGTCATATAATACCTCTACTCGCAGAATTACATTGGTTACCAGTGCGCTCTAGGATACATTATAAGATACTCTTGATAACTTTTAAAATTTTGCATGGCCTATCACCTAAGTACCTTTCAGATTTAATAAGTATTCAACAGCCTTCGTCCTACCATTTGAGGCGCAACGACAATGGTCGTTTGTTGGAAAGACCAAGTGCGAAAACCAAGAAAACATTGGGAGACAGAGCTTTCCAGGTAGCTGCTCCTTTCCTACGGAATAAGCTGCCAAGGTCTGCACGCGAAGCGACGAACTTAGAATCTTTTAAGACTTTAATTAAGACATTTTTGTTTAAGGAATCATTTCAGTATTATCTTGATATAGCTATATCTTTGTTTGTAATTATCTTTTACTCATTTAATGTAAAAATGTTTATGATTTTGATAGAAAGATTTGTAAAATTTAGTTATTTTAAATTACTATTGTGATGCGCTTTTGAATAGTTTATAGAAAAGGCGCAATACAAATAATAAATGTTATTGTTATTATTTCTTTCATTTATACCATAAGCTGTTTCTTTTCTTCTTTTTTCTTTTTATAAAAAGTTAATCAGTAAAGTCCATCAAGTTTAAAATCTGACTTCATTTAGGCTATTCATCTTTATCGAATCTTTCTTAAGATAACTTTTGAAGTTCTTTGTGCTCAATATAATTGAAAACATACAAAAACCATTTAACTACTGCTAAATTTATGTATTTCACGTTTTGTCTTTCTAATTTCTTAATTTTTATGTTTTTATCCATTTTTTATCTTTTCACTATTTTAGTTCACGAGAGAGATTTAAACTTCTGAGAGCTCTTTGTGGGTAAATAAATTATGTTGAGCAACCCAAAGGTAACTAAATTATTGTAAAACGTACCTCTGTTAGTCGTTTCCTGCCCGCTCCACTCTGTATTTCGTTCAAGTGAGGCCGTCCAGTAACAATTGGTTAAGCTGGAAATAACACTCGACCAGAGAGAGAGAGAGAACGTTCATTCAAAATACAGAGAAGCAGAGAGCACATACCTGTAGTAGTTTTTCATACTCATTCTCCCAATCGTCCGATGGTTCAAAAATTTCCGAGGGAATGTCAGAATCGAAAGTGGTAAAGTGACTGAAATTCATGACTTCTTCTAACAATTCGTGAATGACGCGCTTGGTAAGGAAGGGCCATTTTATGTGTTTCGGAACAATAGAAAAAACTGGCAGGTAAAAAATAAACCATGATATCATTTACCTGGATAAATATGACATCATCATGACTAAGTAAGGACATGATATCACTATTCTATTTATAGATTATGATCTCAACATTTTTTGATGACGTCAACCCCTAGGGTATTCTGACGTCACTTGCTCCTTGCCTACTGAAAATAAACTATGACATCAACCTATCTTAATGAGATGTATGACGTCACCAGCAGTAATTTATGCCACTCAAAAAGTTAATTAAATCCACAAAAAACCGGCGTGACCGGTGCCTTATCCACTACTAACGAATCATTCATGAAATGTGAATCGTTCATGTTTTATAGGCGAGGCAGCCAGTACCAATATAGGATTAATACGACAATAATCATTAAATAAGTAACTTACAAGGAAATAGTTGCAAGACTGGCCGACGGAGAATGTCAAATGCGTATTATGAATAATTTGTAAGCGCTCAAAAAGCAACCCTCGCAGCACTCAATCTTGACGATCTTCTGAGAATTAATTCTTGACTACCGTTACAAGAAGTTTCACTTAAAAATAACCAAATGAACGAGTTTCACTGTAAATCATTCCGACATAACACGTTAGAATGATAGTATTCTTAAATATTTTTCTCAGGTTCCAAACCAACAGGAGGCCAAACAGGTGAGTTGCAGTTACTCATAAAGGCGGAAAGAGAACCATGCATGATTAAACTGCACTTGTTCTCACCTGCATCAGTGCCATACTTCTTTTCCTTCAGCAAAATCGATCAGAAACGCTTAAAAGGCAACAAATGCAATATAACAAAATACAGACGGTTCCAGGCCATTGGATACTATATCTTCTGTATCCTCTCTTTCTACTTGTAGCATTAGGATAGTACATCTGTATCTGTCGCTGTGCTATTGCTTACAACTAACAGCAAACATTTCGTTTAGGTTCCTCGTGTGGTAATCAAAAGGAAATTCTTCATGCTGTTTATATCACCATCATCTGTATTTTGTTAATAAGTAATCTTATTCTGATATTTGTCGTCTGCCGAATGCGCACTCGTTCAGGTAAGTGGGTTTTTATATTAAAAGCATTTGTCTTGTTTCTAATTCTTCATTGAATTCGCCACGGTGACTCAACATGCTGACAGGAGATGATACGGGATTAATTAGTATCAACCCCTTCATGACCCATTTAGCAGTTGGTATAAGCCCACTTTCTTTTGCAAGGCGTTAAGATTTTTTCAATTCTTAGAACATCGTTTCGCTTTAATACTGGATTTTAGAGGCTTTTTCCAATTTTCGTTAAAACTATGGCATATCAGATCCTGCTGCAAAGTGAGTGCAGCCATAATTTCGTATGTTTCGTTATCACTACGGCTATTACAAGAAAAAGACAAACTGGATGTAGTAGAAGTGAATGCGTTAGTAAAAATCACTGATAGGCTTGGTAAATGCTGCGAGGACTAAAGATATTTTGTAATGAGCTCCAGAGACATATCAATAACTAGTTGTCAAAGTGTTTACAAACTGAACAAGTCTGAACATATTTTATATTTTTGTTTCAGAAAAGTTACAGGAGACAAAGTAAGTAACTAATTCCTATTATCATTATAGTTTTCTCGGATTCATCGCCCCTGCGAAAAACTTGTTAAAGAAGAATTTAGCTATACCATAGTCACTGGCGCTACAGTTTGCAGCATGGGATGTAAGGTTGTACTTCATGATGTTTCCGGAAATGCTATGAATCCAAAATAAAAGTTGAGTCTTACATCTGTTACAAATGTTTTAACTTTACCATTCCCTTCGTCGCATGTACCACCAGTATCGGGGGGTCCAATCTCAGCAAAGATTGTTTATAATAAGGGTAATATCATAGGCAATTAGAGGTTATGTGAATTCAGGCAGATCGAGATACGCTTAAAGGGACAGTGTCCCCATTATGAGCACGCGCGAGCGTCATTTGTTTTTTGTTCAAAAGACAATAGAACTGTCATATTGATCCGACAAGATTTCTTTCCGGTCCGCACCGCCGACGGAGATTTGTTGTTTACATTCTGAAGTAATATTTTAGACTTTCAAAGAAGTCTTTCGTCCTATTTAAAATTTGGCTCGCGGCACGAAGGCCGCCTCGCGACCCGAAAATCTCGTTCCGCTCGCTTTAAAAACAGCTTTTCTAATGTGAAACTGGTGTCAGAGGTCAATTGTTCCAAGTCCAGTAATATTCATATGATTTGCTCGCGTTCTAGCCTCAAACGTTTGAAAGACATAAATAAAAGTGCAATCCCAACGCTATGAATCACCGCAAAGGTTAGTCAAAAATCATATTATGATTCCATGGCTCTAATTTTTCTAAACATGTAGCGCCTGTTTGTTTGATTTTCTCGGCCGTAGGAAGGTTCATTTAAAAGTTTACCGACGCGTCGTTGCAAAACATTCTACTTCACTAAGCTTAATTCCACAAAATCTCCTCAGTCACATCAATGTCTCAATGGTTTCTTTCTTACAGTCGTTATTGTTGCTGTTTCATTTCTGTGTATTCCTTTCACAGTTATCTGAGCTTGTATGGAAGCTATCAGAAGAAATAAGCCTTCAATCGGCATCAAAGCGCCTCCCATCTTTTGGTCCTCCGGCCAACGGCAATAAAAGTAACTTCAAAAAATTCCAATTTCGCCCAAATCGAACCTTAACAGGAATAATATATCATTGATCTGTAATCCTGGGAGGTTTTAGTGTGGTGTTGAACTCGGCCAAGCGCGATGCAAACGGATTTTTTAAGGTTCTCTCACTCTCCTAGCATCTTTTGATCTCGCGCTATCCTGTCCAAAAATCAAAGTTTTGTGCATGCTCAGTAACGGGATACTGTTCCTTTAATAGCGTCTCGCTGGCACAAATTTTAGACTAAACGTTTTTTAAATACTATTTACCTTCTTGTCAACAGAAGTTGTCCACGATGCGGAGATCTTCTAGCGATGGCAAGTTAATACGTTACTGCTAAGGGCATTTGTGCACAACGTATGGAATTTTGGGCGCGATGAAAGCTGTGAACGGGTGGCGGAGGGGTGGATGGAGGGAAGGGGAGGATAGAAAAACCCCCCGTCGTTTTGCCTTGTCAAGCTCTATATGTTAACCCGCGATGCGCCTACGCCTAACCTTAGGTCATGAAACAGGCCAGAGCAAAGCAAAGTATCGTTGCCTGGAGAATATATTTCTGAGGTTCTCTTCTCTTTTTTTCAGCGAATGACGGAAAGCTTGATTGGACGCTCCTTATAAAACTTGAACTCAGGACATTTCTTTACGATATTTGCCATTATGGTATTTAAAACAAAGAGCTGCACAGCGTACTAATTCATTTCATTCATTCAATCATTTATCAATCACTTTAGTTGTATGGGTTACTAGCCTATTTTAAATAGGCACTTTACAGTTGAGCGTTGTTGTTTTACCTCTGAATCTTGTCTCACAATGTTTGACAATAGAATCCCATTGCTGTTAAAGTAGAGGCTGATACACAATCCTTCGATGTGGAGCAAACGTTTGAAGCCCCGACCTATGCATCCACAGCAAGTGCAGATTACATGCCACTTCATCCCTCAACGAGAAGCTGGGAGATCAGTCGCAGACAGGTCAACATAGTTAAAGTCATTGGTAAAGGAGCTTTTTCACAAGTTGCCAAGGCGACAGTAAACGACATGCGTGGGAGCCAGGATAACTTGACAGTAGCAGTAAAAATGCTTAAAGGTGTGGTGTAATTCAGTGTACTATAACTAATAAATAGAGATTTGGGTAAGGTTGAGTCCAAAGGTATGTCAATACACTATACTTAAAGTGTATATGACAGAAATTTTTTTATTTCCTCGATAGAATCTATACAGTGTTTTGATAAGGAAAGCAAAAACATTTTTTCGATAGCGATTTTTCTTCCCCGTGCTTTAACCTGCCAAAAACGTGAAATTTTACTTCCGGTGAGCTACAAAACCGCGCTAGCGAAAACAGAAGACTGGGAATGATTATGACGTCATTTCAGGACACTCTATTTCGCGGCAGGCAAATTACCTGGTCATTTTCTTATTTGCGTGGCAGTGTTTGGAGAATGATTTTTGAGTTTCCCTGACCTTTTTTGATCAGAAACAGCAGAAACCAATAAAAAGTCGCTTAAGCTCCAATTTAATTGACTGTGAAAAAGAATAATGAGTTTTAAAAGCGATACGGAACAGTCAGACCTGGAATCGATCGGGTCGCGCACTCACATCTGTGAGTTAGAGCTAGGATCAGACGAAGATGAAGAAGATATGTACTATTCAGATCCAAAAGGACCGTATATAGATGAACCTATTGCAGACGAGGAATGGCTAACAGATAACAGCCGAGAACTAGAAGATATTGAAAGGAGAAACCAGGAGTTACAAAACCGCTTTGGTGGGATTGTCGAACCCGAGACTTGGTAAGTGTTCGCTCTATTTCTCACCTTTTAATTATTAGCCTGAAATCTTATCGTACTAAATAAGATCATCACTTGTCGATAAAAAGAAAAGGATAAAAGTTGTATTCTTCAACTTAAATACTACGTTCCTTCTTTTTAATTTCAAAGGTGCTCATGTGGCAATTGTGCTCTTGATCGGCTCCAAAATTTCGTGGAATGCCTCTGCTGCAAGGAAGTCGAAAAGTGCGTCGAATCACTTGGTAGTACCGCCGTTCTGAATGAGGTGGAAATCGGTCCCGAATGTATTACATTGCATCCAGGTTTCAGTGTCGTTTGCCTTTAGTTAAAAGATGGTCTCTCCGATGAGCCGCAAGTAAATACAAAAGGATAGACGGTACAAAGTATCGTCAGACTGATAGAGCAGAAAAGTGAGTAATGTTTTGCCCAGTTTTTTCTGTCAGAGCTATCTCTAATTGCTAATTTACTGTGTTCTCCAAAAGCAACGTTAGCCGGCAAAAGCGCCCGACAGTTGCAACAGAAGCAGTGTTTATTTGTTCAAACACCATTTTAAGAGAAAGATAATCAATTGATTGTTTTTATTGCCCTTTATTTTGTATAATAGAGAGATTTTACCTGACCCATGAAACCGACAATAAACAGCTACAATTTAGAAGACAATAGAAATAATGCATGATAGCGTGTTCCATTCTACTACCTGTTTAATCGGTTGAGTAGAATCACTATATTACAAAAAACATATGATAAAGAATAGAGCAAAATGTACTTTGCAGAACCCCTAAAATCAAACTTTTCTCTGGGCTTGGATGTGTGTGTGTGTATGTGGGAGGGGGGAAGGGGGGGTTGCCAGCCACACCAAACCGGACACAAAGCATTTTGATCTCATCTTTTGCTGACTACTTTCATCTTTTCTTACTCTGCTCTACTCTTCAACCCTGGTCCTATTTTCAACTATAGTCGACAGTTGATTTGATAATGTTCAGATCATAAGATGTTAAAAGAAATGGGAATTTTAGAGACACAAAAGAAGGGCACGATTGGAATAGAAATGCATCTGCCACTGGTCATGTGGTAATACTGGGCTCACAGAGTTGAAATACAGGGCGAGGTCATGACTTGAATATTTATTTTTATGTCTTCATTCTTTTACACAGGTTTCTTCGTAGAGTAGCCTACAGAGAGTTTACGCAAGGGAAAGCGGATTCCACTGCCAGCATGTGCCTACCATGCAATAAGAACAGAACTTTCAGAAGAGAATGAAGAATTTGTTGGTTGTGAAGATAATGAATAAAGATATTTCCTTTATGACCATCATTATTTTAAAATGCAAATAGCGAAACAGAGTCCATTGACAAATTTTATACTAGTTTGGACTATATTGACTCAAAACATCAGCCGATTGCACAGAAACTATCTGTATCTTAATTGTCTACAGTGCGAGGGTGACTTGAAATAATGGTAATGAAAATCTCTCCCAGTTTGTATTAAGCAATTACCAGGCAACTTATTGACTTTGCCTCAAAATAAAAAATAAAAAGGTCTGCTATCACTGTCCACTGTTTTGTCGTGCCTGGTTCCTTGGACAATCAACTAGAAGGTTGTGCCCTCTCATGGTGCAATTCCTTGTTCTTCCTCCACTTGATGACTGTGCTGTAGCTGCAGCTGCCTCTTGGGCAAGAACAACAGATACTGCAAGCAAAATAGGAAAAATATATTTAGTTCACCTCCATTGCTGATAAAATGATAATAATATGTAACAATAAAAATAATAATAATAATGGGAACTTTATTTGTTTTTTTGAACGTACAATTGTAAATCTTGCTACGTATAGGCAATTTACAAATGCTGCTTGAGATTGGATTATTAAAAAGAAAAAAACAAAAAAAAATAAAAAACAAACAATAGCCAAAAAAAAAGAAATCAAAATTGCATTAAGTATGGGCTATCCCAGTTCCTATTTCTACAACAAAAGATGTAATATGTTGCTTTAATGGCTATATTTATCATTTTCTTGATTATAACAGTAATATTGATAACAATAAAAATCCCTAGATGTCCAAAAAAAGAGATTTTCCCAAAGAAAAAAGTGACTTGAGAGAGGCAGAAGGCTCAGCTAGCCTCAGATAGGGCTGTGTTCTAACAGCACATGGTGACCCCTAGCACATAACTTCTGCTCTACGGCGACAAGAAAATCTTAGAGATTATAATATTATGCTAGGCATCCTTGATTTCACAGGTTCAGTGCACTGGGCTCCCTTCAATTTGTCTTAGAACACAGCCAAGATTATGGATTTTGCAGCCGATCAAGAGCACAATTGCCACATGGGCACCTTTGAAATTAAAAAGAAGGAACGTAGTATTTAAGTTGAAGAATACAACTTTTATCCTTTCCTTTTATCAGCAAGGTATGATTTTAGTACGATAATATTTTTTAGGCTAATAATTAAAAGGTGAGTAATAGAGCGAACACTTACCAAGTCTCGGGTTCGACAATCCTGTCAAAAGCGGTTTTGTAACTCCTGGTTTCTCTTTTCAATTTCTTCTAGTTCTCGGTTGTATTCTGTTAGCCATTCCTCGTCTGCAATAGGTTCATCTATGTACGGTCCTTTTGGATCTGAATAGTACATATCTTCTTCATCTTCGTCTGATCCTAGCTCTGTCTCGCAGATGTGAGTGCCCGACCCGATCGATTCCACGTCTGACTGTTCCGTATCGCTTTCAAAACTCATTATTCTTTTTCACAGTCAATTAAATTCAAGCTTAAGCGACTTTTTATTGATTTCTGCTGTTTCTGATCAAAAAAGGTCAGGGAAACTCAAAAAACATTCTCCAAACGCTGCCACACAAATAAGAAAACGACCGCGAAATAGAATGTCCTGAAATGACGTCATAATCATTCCCAGTCTTCTGTTTTCGCTAGCGCGGTTTTGTAGCTCACCGGAAGTAAAATTTCACGTTTTTGGCAGGTTAAAACACGGGGAAGAAAAATCGCTATTGCAAAAATGTTTTTGCTTTCCTTATAAAAACACTGTATAGATTCTATCAAGCAAATAAAAAAATTTCTGTCATATACACTTTAAAATTAATCTGGTTCAGTTGGATGGTATCGATGCAAACGAAACAAAAAAGACCAAGTGGACAGATCTAAAGAACACTGAAAAAAGCTCACTGCAGCAAAACGATTACCGTAATAAAGTAATGGTAAAACATTGAGAATTTTTTTGGGTTCTTCTTTTTAGCAAATGCTCCAGCTTCAGATAAAAAGGACCTTCTGTCGGAACTTGAAGTAATGAAAAAACTAAAACCTCATCCCCACGTGATCAAGCTGTTAGGCTGCGTCACAGAAACTGGTAAGCGATGTGTGAAAAGAGTAACGTTTCAGTTTTTTGAAATTTGTGGCATATAAGTTTTCCTGGTGATTGTATACTGCCAATGATTCGAATGATAGAGCGTTTTAACCAACATGGCCAGAAGTTATAGGAACATGTTAATTAGAATAAAAGCAAACGTTTACATAACAGAAGAATTCAATTATTCCCACGGAACAAGTTTGGTACACCAACGTGGCCGCCGTTCCATTGTTTTGGAACACAGTATGTTCTCCATGATGTATGCCATATGGAACAATTTAATAGGCAGAAAATATTAGAATGGATATATCACTGAGATGAACAAAGTCAAACAAAGAGAACTAATTCCATAAGCTGAAGTAGATAACTTTAATAGCTTACTTATAAACTAATAGAAATGTCAGTAAATTGATTTCCAAATGAACATATGACTTGCTACATTTTTTAAGCATGTTTGAAAGAAATATTGCAAGGTTTCAAAGAAAGTGAAATAATGTTGAGGTTAAACCCAGTTTAAATTTATATGGACACTGAGGGGACCATAAAAAGTGTACGTATTAACTAAGGGCTTTCTTTCCCCAGAGACAAAGCAAACTGTCCGTAATAATAAAGTTTCCGCATTTAGGGGATGTCTGTAAAGCGGGGTTTCACTGCAATTCAGGGCTTATTATTTTCGGCCTTCGCTTCTGTTCCATAAATTGCATCAAAACTGCTATGATCATACCTCCAGTTAGTTTTTGTATTGTTCAGTTCACATAATCTTCATTGAAAGGTACTAACTTCATTCTATGTCCCCTCGTGCGAACAAAATCATATTTGCTCGGAGAGTAAATCGGAGAATTTTCTAATGATATGTCATAAGTGGGAACTCCGGTTTGAAGATTTTCTCATATTGGTTATCATAGAGCCGTTGTTGGTTTTAATTGAGTATGTCCCGTATGGTGACCTACTGGGCTACTTGAGGAAGAGTCGAGGACTGAACGACACGTACTTTAAGGACCCGGATATGAAGCCACAGACCAATCTTACAGCAGAACAGTTAATGAAATTCGCTTGGCAGGTCGCAGATGGAATGTGTTACTTATCCTCAAAAAAGGTTTGCTTTAAATGTGATTTCAACTAGAAGTAATAATTTGAATTGAGAAGTGATCTTGGAACTGAAAGATATATTATTACATTTATCTACAAGATAAACCTTTATGGAACATGAGATTGTTCACTGAAGGCTTGATTAGAAGCTTAAGTGTTAGTCTTACAAACCTTGCCCAATTCTAAACAAAACGTATGCTCAAATGATGAATATCACGTAATGAATATATAAATTTCAAATAAATGTACTAAAAAATGTTACATAAACGATGTTGACCAGAGATACCTATCCTGTGGGTGTGAACTGGGTCCGAGCTCGTTGTGTGAGTTTGTGACCAGCAGCACATGTGGCCATTGGTATCAGTCTTTTCTGAACAAGCTGAGCAAGGTGCTCCACTTGCGGTCCTCGTCATACGCAATATATTTTGTGAGAGGTGTAATAGAAGCAGTCCTTGCCATACTCATAGAAGAGACTGCTCTATTAGGCGAGTATATAAGAAACACAGAGTTTCGAAGGCGAACAAGGAGGTGCAATCTCACGACATCTCGCATTAGGCACCATGGGGAACTTACACCAGGCGCAGCGCAATCAGGAGGATCTTTGTCTTGCTAATAACTTTCTCTAGCAATGACCTTTCTTCACGGTTGCTCAAAATAGAACAAAAAAGTTCCATCGCATAATTTTTCTTCAAATTAGTACAAAATGGTTTCCTCTATCGTCTCTAGCAACTACAAATTTTACATTCTGGGTGTGGTTTGTAAAAAAAAAAAGCTTCTTTCCGTATTGGATAGGATTCCTTTTTTCTATATCAAGCGATTGTCTTCAACGAACTGTCATGATAAAAAATTATCAAATTAACTGGCCTCTTTAGATGAGCCCGGTTGCCGGGACCAATTGGCCGTGGGTTCAAATGTGAAATTTAAACCCGGTTTCCAAAATCCTGGTTGGAAAACCACGCGCGAGATCTGGGGAACCGAGCCAGCCCACCCTCTCATATGAACACATTGAAGTTAGAGGTAAATAAGCGAGATCTTTGAAACCGGGCTCATGTGAGGAGGCCCTAAGCACAGCTTTGAAAAGAATAGTATTTTTATCTTAATCCGATTTTTAAAAAAGCGTTTATAAAAATGTTTTGTCATGTAGATTATCCATCGTGACTTGGCTGCAAGAAATGTTCTAGTTGGTGAAGAAGAGAAATGTAAGGTGACAGATTTTGGAATGGCAAGGGATGTGCATCAAGAAGACATCTACAACAAGACGAGTCGCGTGAGTTTAACTAAGCACACCGTTTAATTTTAAATCATGTCGGATTTTATCACAAAATTGCGTGAGATCTGTAGTCGGGGGTTCAAATTGCTACTTTGAAATCTCGAGTATCCTTAGCGGCGTTTCAAAAGTTGCTGAGAAGGTAAAAACAATCAAAACATCGGCATAAGGGCGGAAATTAGATTTTAAAAAAATTATTATTGATTCTAATTTGATTGTTTTCTAAGGGGCGTCTGCCAGTGAAATGGACTGCTTATGAATCGTTGATGTATGGAACATACACTACACAGAGTGATGTGTAAGTATTTTTTGTATTTACGGTTAACATTTTTTTCACGTTAAGCATGTAGAATGTTGGCGTTTCCAGTGAGTCACAAGGCTTTCGTCTGTCTCTTTTATGCTTAAAAAGAAAGGAATGTTACGTTCAATAATTAAAATTCAACGATAATTATCTCAACAAAATGAAAGAGATTTCTGTTGTGTTGCTTGTGCAAGTGGTACTCTACAAGTTCAAAGGTGACTGTAGCTTTTAGAAAGCCGGTGCACGCGCCTTCTCTTATTTTAGTTATTTCTGCTAACGCTGATTGGTTTGTTCTAGCTGGAGTTACGGCGTCGTACTTTACGAGATTCTTACTGTTGGTGAGTTGGGAAAATTGTTCATTCTGATATTTTGTTGAGTACTCTATTTTTTTCTTGTTTTTCATGGTTCGTAATAGATAGAACAGATACAAAATGAAACAAAAGCAAAACTCCATGTACCTTAATTTCAATAATCATATCGGAATGTTTGAGCAAGCAAACAAACAATGCTTGATCAGTTTTTATTATCTTTTTAAATAATATTATGTACTGTTCTTATAAGACACAAAACATTCTGAAACTCAGAGCAAAGGTTTACCAGTTCGAATTAACATTAATTTTGCTCAAATCGCATATACTTCCCTTATATGTTTTCGCTAGTACAGAAAAACATTTTTTTTCCGTTATGTACTCTTCTTCCTAGTATAGCTTCATTTCTTCCAGGTGGATCTCCATATCCGGATATAAATGCCCGTAAAATCGCCCAGAAACTTCAGGAAGGATACAGAATGCCAAAACCAAAACACGTTGAGATTAAACTGTGAGTTATAATACGAGTAGGGAAAAGAAAGTTCTAAGAAATGAAAAAAATTATGAGTATGGATTCAGTTCTAAACAACAGTAGCCATACTAAGACTATTAGGTTTCCGTAACTGTTCCTGCGTATTCAGATCCTCAGGAATAAGTGGGGCCCCCGCTCATCCACAGCCTAATATTAGACGGGGACCAGCCTCGTCAAAAATATTTATCGGCCCTCCGGGGGGTTAAATTCGCCCAAAAATAAGCGGGGTCTAGGCCCCTTCCCTAGTTCGGCTAGTGATGTAGTGATGAATAATATGTTTCTCTCGATTAGCTATCAGATTATGCTTGACTGTTGGAGGGAAAACCCAGTGGATCGTCCTACGTTTGAGAGACTGAGGAACATAATGAAGGAGATGGAGGGAAATCATAAGGTAAGAAGAGTAAGAGAAACAATCATGGATACGGAAGGTTCATTTAGGGAAGAAGCTAATGTCTATTCAAGGGCTGAAGCTGAGAGGAGTGTGTAGCACCCCCTCCCGCCCTCTTATCCCAGTATGAGAGACTGATTAAATATTAAATAGGTTACATATTTTTTCTTTCATTCCGCTTGGTTTCTTCAGAAGCAGTTTACTTTAAAACATTTATCCATTACACTACATGCCTTACTGACCAAGCTACTACAAACCGCCCGTCGACCTGGTTAGCTCATTTGGTTGAGTATCAGACTTTAGAGGGCATATAGGGTCCTAAAATAACTGATGAGAAGGTGTTTACATCGTTTACGTTATGTAATTAAATATTTTGATCCCGATCTCTCTCAAGTAGGATTACCACGGAAAAATGTAGACAGAATGTACTCAGTTTTTCTTTTCAGTTGATCTGAATCTGTAGAATTTTAAACCACTAGGTATGTAAAAAACGTTTGATATTATAGCGACCACTTCTGGTGTGCCGCCGTCCTTAGTCTTGGGTTGATAATCTGAAGGGAGAGATTCCAAGATGGGGATAGCTTGTCTGTCTTCCTTCAGTAATCATAAAAGTTGCCTGTAAGTAATGTTTGGGTATTAGGTGGAATGAATTGTTTTTGAGGTCGAATGTGACTGAATAAAAATCCCACCATCCCGTGCCTTTTACGTTTTTGCATTTCTTTCCTTCTTTTCATTTTTTCAGACATATGTCAACCTGAAACAATATGACCACAGCCTTTACGCTAATGTAAACGACTTGAAAGCTATGTGACTGTACAGCTGGTACTGGGCCGAAGCATCGTATCACAGACTGACGAATCAACCTAAATTTTGTCTATTATTACTATTATTATTGTTATTATTGGTAGTAGTAGTTGGGAATAATAATAAACGTAGTGTATTAGTATTATTATTATTATTATTTTAGCATTACTTATCACGTTGAAACAAAGGGAAGACCACGATGTGAAACAAAACGACCGAAACAAAATTTTAATAGCTTTCATTTTCTAAATATCGTATACCCTAAACAGTAAGGAAAATGCGATTCACGTGCATGGCTTTATTGGCTTGTGTTAAAGAACGCTTTGTTTTCATTGTGCTCTACTGTTTTATTTCGTCGGCTATTCTAAGAAAGTCCAGTATCCATTCATAAAGTGCCGTAATCAGAATAAAGTGATATCTGGTACGGTTGAAATAATAATAATAAAAAAAAACATTGCGGCAAAATTTCAGAAACGACATGACTTGTCTACTTAACCCTGAATGAAACCCTGAATTTATTAAAGGAAGAGTTCCGCGTAACTTTAATTTGAATAAATTTTTACATATCTTGCAAATGTAGTTGTATTACTGGATTCATGCTACCAGAGTTAGTGTTCAAAATTAAAACAAACTATTGAACGTTATTGATGTGCCAGCGGGTAACAGTGCCTTGAAAGCAGGTACTTGACATCTGCATGTGGCTCAAATGAGTGGAGTCCAATTCAGTCATTCAGTGATCTAAACAGAATTGTTTTCGTCCGATTTCTTTAATTACGAGTAACTGTATGATTACAGACCCAACTGGACTACACAAGGTTCTTTTACCAATTAATCATAACTATAACAGAAAGATGTGATTTTGAGATTCTATTTGATTTTGTGTATAAAGCACAGGATCCTTCAAGAATTTTGTTACCGTTATGATATCTTATATCATGTACAGTAATTTTATAGTCGGAACAATATCAGTAACTTGCCTATAAAAACTATACAACATTCATGTAATGCATTAACAACAAAACCAGCACATACAAAAAGGAATCATTTCGTTAATGCCGTTTTAATACAATAGTCAGTGGAAGGATACAAAAAATACACAAATTAAAAATGACTACAGAAAATCTGTTATTACAAATTACAACTACCCCATGTATTTCAGAATAGCCTAGGAGGCTTGATAATATACACGAAAAAATTACTCAATTCTGATTGGCTGAGAAAGGAGTGCAGTTCTTCTGTAACACGAGTGCAAATTACAAATGGTTTCTGATTGGCTGAAAACACAAAAGAAACCACCAAGAACCAATCAAATTAGAGCTGTTTTAACCATGGTTTTCAGCAAACAACGATCTGATTGTGTACGCAAAACAACAATAGAAAAGTTAGAAAAATGTATTCCAAAAACCCGAACACAGTAAAAAGTACTTTTTTCTGTCTAAATGTATTGAAAAAAAAAAAAGAAAACTACTGTCAACAAAGTCTAGGAAAATGAGCCAGAGAAACTAAACAAGCTACTTTTATAAAATAACTAAGATAGTACGCGCGCTCTCGACAGTTATGCAAACCCTCGACTTCGTCTCGGATTTGCATAACTGTCTCGAATTCTCCCAACCCCTGTCGTGTTTATATCAGGCTATGCAAACACGGAAAACGTTTTCTACTGCTTAAATAACAAACTACGGTAAAGTAAAAAATAAAGAACAAAAACGGTTGCAACTACACGCAAGCCAGAACAGCTACACTTTTCTGCCATTTAAATGAACAAGGATACATTCAAGTTTTCCATGATACCAACAGGGATTTCAAGTCATGTACGTCATTTTTTGGAGGAGACAGGTGTCCGGTTGCTCTCTTTAAGTCTTTTGTCGAGCGAAGACCCCTACAACGAGTTTGACTAATAGTCGCGGGTCGCGGGTCGCGGGTCCAATGTCGCGGTCGCGGGTCCAAAGTCGCGGTCGCGGGTCCAATGTCGCGGTCGCGGGTCCAAAGTCGCGGTCGCGGGTCCAATGTCGCGGTCGCGGGTCCAAAGTCGCGGTCGCGGGTCCAAAGTCGCGGTCGCGGGTCCAATGTCGCGGCAGGGGAAAATGATTTGGGGTTCGAGGTAACAGCTGAGTGAAAACGACTGATATGAACACAATATAAAGGGAAAAAATCTTTTTTATGCACAATACTCTACGGTGGCCAATTTACAGGTTACGGAGTTTAGAGTCAACAAAATAATGTCTCAAGAAAAGACCTAAAAGAAAAAGCTGGCCGACTTTTGTGTTCAGCGCAAGTTTATTTTTTTTTCTTTCTGTCGGGCCCAGTTATGTGTAAATTCAGCTTTGAATATACTTATGCATAACAGTATCTGATAAAAAAAGTTACCATAAGTTACCATTGCTTTCTTCTTGTCGATGAATTGCTCACAAATGCTTAAGGGTTCAGACTACAGATTATAAACGTTACAACAACTTAAAGCCTTTTTTTAAAAAAAGCGAACTCGGGCTCAAAAAGCTACGAGTCTGTCGGTAGAAGAAACGAGAACTCTTATATTTAACAAATGTTTTCGACAAAACTGAAAGAAAATGTAAATGGGCGCATGAAACTTCATTCAAGCGGTATTTAAGGCATGAATTTAATATGGAAACAAGTAATAATCCACAGAAAGGAGTCTGTTCCTCGAAGCAAGATTTTCGCTTAATGCTTTTATTTTTACAACTTAGACGGCAACCCAGAGTGTTCAATATAACTTCTTGTTCTCTTCACCTAAATGGCAACCAGGACAACCTGACAATAGGAAGCCATTCAATGTGCGTCTCAGTCAAATCTCGAAAACATGCATCGTAAATAACTAAGTGAGTAAGTAGGTAAGGAAATAATAACGCCCGATATCATGAAGCTGAAAAAGAAAGTAAACCGGACACTGAAAACGGTAAGTTATCAACTCCACCAGAGCTAAGAAAAGACAATAAATTAGGTAAGTAATTCCAGATTCCAGGTACTGGATTCAAGTCTTTGTCAGTAGAACCAAGAGACTATGATCTATTCTCTCTTGGTAGAACTTGAATTCCGGATTGCAATCGTTATTGGGAACAAACTCCTTTCTGTGGACAAGAGAGGATAAAACTCGAGCTTTATCCCCTCTTGCTGTGGATTATTACTTGTTTTTTATTAAAGTCATGCCTTGAATACCCGCTTGAATGTACTTTACTGGCACTTCAAGCCCAACGTCTCTCCTCCTCTTTCCAGTTACTTGTGCAAAGAGTTTATTTTGGGAGTTTGCGACTCTTACGCGGGTAATCTTTTAGAAGACGGGTAGCTTGCAAACTAAACTGAACGCAGGGTTGTGGGAACAGCAACAAGAAGATTTATTCCAAAGATGAACGTAGTTTCCACTGAGTAAAACTCCACAACAGCACGTACCTCGTTAAACTTACACGGCCTCCGCCAACTTGAATAAACACTGCCTTCGTCACACTTGACTAAACACGACCAACGACAAACTCTCTTCGCTTGTGAAAACTAGTTAAAACTTAACTCGGGCTCGCCTACCTTACATACGTTTACAATAAGATTCTAGAACTTTCCAAATAGTCTAATTATAGAAAGATTACAAAATATACCGCTTTTAGAAACGCTTACACAAGATCCTAAAATAAACAAATTATGAACTCTCTCGAAGCTTCTAGAAAGTCACACTAGTCACGCAATACAATTTTTCGTAACAGCGACCGGGAAGTTTTTCAACAAGCGTTTTCTTTATTTTTGCCGAAAACATTTGTTAAAATTGAAACAGTTCTCGTTTCTTCTACCGACAGACTCGTAGCTTTTTGAGCCCGAGATAGCCTTTTTTAAAAAAGGTTTTAAGTTGTTTTAACGTTTATAATTTATAGTCTATGAAGTGTATCGCACATTTTTCAGTGAATGCACCCTTAAGAATTTGTAAGCAATTCATAGACAAGAAGAAAACAATGGTTACTCATGGTAACATTTTTTATCAGATACTGTTATACATAAGTATATTCAAAGCTGAATTTACACTTAACTAGGCGGGACAGAAAGAAAACAAAATAAACTTGCGGTGAACACAAAAGTCGGCCAGCTTTTTCTTTTAGGTCTTTTCTTGAGACATTATTTTGTTGACTCTAACATCCGTAACCTGTAAATTGGCTATCGTAGAGTATCGTGCATAAAAAAGGTTTTTTCCCTTCATATTGTTTTCATATCAGTCGTTTTCAAATCATTTTCCCCTGCCGCGACATTGGACCCGCGACCGCGACTTTGGACCCGCGACCGCGACATTGGACCCGCGACCGCGACATTGGACCCGCGACCGCGACTTTGGACCCGCGACCGCGACATTGGACCCGCGACCGCGACATTGGACCCGCGACCCGCGACCCGCGACTATTAGTCAAACTCTACTAAAACATCCATGCGATGGTTTTTTTTTACCTCAGTAGCAAACGAAACCGAAAATTTAAACATTTGGTTCAAACTAAACCAATGGGTGAAAATATCATAACTAGCATAATGAAAGTATCTGCAGCTGATACTAGCCTAAAGAAAGTGCAAAAAAAGTTTAGGAATCGTCGTGCAAGAAAAACAACAGTGAGCAAGCTGAAGAAAGCAATGATTGTGAGTTCAGGCCACAGAGGTACAAATTTCCTCACAGACTACGATGAAGCCGACGAAGAAGAGCGACGATGAATCTCTTGTGCAATAGGCCAAATGAAATAATGAAAACCCAGCGCGGAGAAAAAGCAAATATTATATTAATACTGGCAGTTTCCGACTTCACAACAACTGTGGCTCCACTCACCCATCGATGACAGCGTCGAAAGAAAACAAATTGCCTCCTTCACTTTCGGGTTTAAAATCTCAAAAATTTCTCCATGAATCCAGCTATGATGGGGTCTCAGGAACAGACAATATGATGAACATTGAACAGTCGTTAAAACAACTCAGCAAGTGTCTTTTATCTTTCGCTGATCGAAGCGTTCTCCTGATTTCAAAACGGCAGTATACTTTACTTCTTGTAAAGGCTTATTGTAAACGCCAAGCTCTCATTATCAAACACTTACTTTTGCAGATTAAATTATTGTAAACCGAGTTATCTTTAACAGGCTGGTAACCATGTAAAATCAATCCTTGCATATTTCCAAGTTCTTAGCTGAATGATTTTGAAAGCGTTGGTCTTGAAAAAGTTTGAATTTGACAAAGGTAATTGTCTGTTTCAGCCAATCAGCTGAATGAACTAAAACCCTCGCGCTGTCAAAATTTGTTGTTGTAGTTATGTTTTTCGTGTATAATGTTAATAAGTAATCACATGGTTTTTCTCGTGCAATCATAGAACCAATTCACTTTAACATGTACGAAAGTTATTACTTTAACATAATTTGCATAGAGGCAGGACCACTCAGCAAAAAACTAGTAGTGTAGTCACGAGAGCTAACTTGCATGCATTCGATTCGTGCATGCATTAAAGCTTAAATCAAAGAAAGCAAGGAAATTGTCCAGTGTGATTAAAATGACAAAAAAGAAAGCCGTAAGTACTCACTTAAACGTATTTTTTCTTCCTTTAAGCACTGAGCTTTTATCAGCTTCGTTTACGGTAAAAAATATCGATAAACAGAGACTGACTTAACTTGCGAACTCAAGGCGATGTAGAAAGCAGTTTTCTTTTACTCTGACCTCAATTATTCTTTGAAATACACACGAAGTGATCTCAACAAAATCAGAGAGGAAACCATTAAAATATACGATTTGATTGACAGATCAAATCACGCGTAAGTTTAAAAATAGATCTTTGCAGAATCTTTAAACATGGCAATTCACAAGTTTGTCATTTCGCAAACAACAGCGTAATGGCTTAAATGGAACTGCTAAAAGTTTGAACTGTTTCCTTACCTGAGAAGAAAAGTAGAGCTTTGTTGTTTTCTGATGACTTGCCAAGTTTATAGCCAAAAGGGTTTGCTGTATCGTTCTTCGCATGAAGTACTTGTAAAGCGCAAAATTCATGATTTTTATGTATTCTGTATAGACGAGTGCAAAGCTATTATTCTCGCTTCGGGTACAATAAATTGTTGTTGTTGTTGTTGTTGTTGTTGTTGTTGTATTCTGATGTCACGATATATCTATCTATCTATCTATCTATCTATATATATATATAGATAGATAGATAGATAGATAGATAGATAGATAGATAGATAGATAGATAGATAGATAGATAGATAGATAGATAGATAGATAGATAGAATGTGATCCAAATATAGGTGGATTGAAAGGAAACTGTTTTCTGTCTTCATTTGTGATTAAGATATATATATATATATATATATCTTTCTGGATTTCATAAAAGGTGCCTGTACTGAGTCCCTAGACGGTCAAGTCCAAATAGCCATTACTCACCCTCCCCACCCATGAAGCTTATGACCAGTGAATCACTTCCCCCAAGCTCTGCTAGTAGTGTTATGATTATGAGTCACCGCATTGATTTGGCTGGCCTAGGCCACAGGAAAAGTGTTTTGTTGACAGTTAAACCGATTATTGCAGCTGATAACCTTGGGAAAATAGATAAATTATACGGAACAATATTCTGTACAGTTTTCGGCTTGAACAAAAGTAGCAATGAAGGAGACAATAGAGGGCTTTGGTTGCTACATTGAAGCTAATGGTATGAAAAATGAGAAAATTGAAAGGTTACCTGCGTCCGAGCTTGACCACTTGTCGTCAAAATTTGTTTGAACGCACGGAGGAAAAACGGAGAAGAATAAGAGCCAGCGACAATTTCCAGTTTTCATCCCAGTTTAAGCTTACAGCGATACTTAGAAAAAATATCCATTTAAAATATCCAAGGACAATGAGATCGAAAAATCCAGAGAAGTCCTTGCAGCGAAGCGAAAGTCACTTGTTCTGACACGAGCACGGCAAAGGGAACAAACCGCAAGCTGCTCAGGCCATCGACGAAGACGAAGAGGATGTCCTTTTTTAATTTTGAATTCGGCGACCCCAATCCAATTGCGCTTCAGAGAACTGTGCGGTGGTTTTTATACAACTCTTCGGTCTCCGAGCAAGAGAATATCAGTCAAGCGATCCGTTACCGTCTTCCACCGCTCCAGTTTTTACAGGTGCAAACATAGGATCCATCAGCAGGTGCACATTCCAAATATTTCATGGTAATGTGAAAATTGTCCAGACTGAAAGGAAGGGTCAAATTGTTATCGACAGCGATGAAGACGATTTACTTTGAAGCTATTTTGTCAACTATGTCCAGTTTCGATCTAATTTTCACAGCTTCAAACTTAGACTTTCACTTGACACTGTCTTGATCCATATTTTGTAATTAAGAAAGTATTGCTTGATCGACAAAAAAACCTTTCTCGAATTTTAGGATCAACAATTGTTTTTGTCAGATTCCGTTAAAAAGCGTTTTAATTTGAAGTTTTGTTTAAGCTAATTTAAGGCGATTTCACATCAATGAATTGTTTTGCGAACTCGTGGTAGCTTGCTTTTGTCTGAGCTCCTCGCGTCATCAAGAATACGTCACGGCGGAAGCCCTTTAAGTGCAAGCCACCGGAAGTGCTTTTTACTATCAGAAGCCGAGTGCCATATAAACAACTTACTAACCTAGCTTGCTCGAGCCGTAGTGGGGAATATTGGCCCTTGGTCGTGGTAGTACGGACCTCGCTGCGCTCGGTCCATACTGCCACGACCTCGGACCAATATTCCCCTGTACAGCCCTCGCGCTCGGTTAGTAAGCGGTTAATCTTGTGGCTAAAATCATGCAAAGTGCTTATTTATGTGTTATTTTTCATGTAAACACTCTAAATCCAAAAGGTCTGTTTCTGCCCAAAAGTGCTGATTCACTGAGCTTATTAGCCCCTGAAGCTGATTTGACCCTTGGTGGCGCCATTTTGTCAATCTGGTCTAAATCGACCCCAATAAAGACCATTGCAGCCCCATCGAAAACCGTTTTGGCCCACAGGAGAAATTGTTTGAGCCATGTGATGCGTATCGGCCCCTTTCACTAGAGCCATTTCTACTCAAAAAATAGAGACATTTCGGGTTTTAGTCTAGTTGGCCCCAATTTAGGGTTGACTTGGCTTATACTAATAGAGCTGTTTAGATCCCATGACAACGCAAAATGGCCCGACCACTAGAACCAACACCGATTTGAAGAATATATGTTCATCTAATCACCGTCTAGTCGGAAGCATTAGTTCCTAATCACTGAGTACGGGCCGCTTTATCTTTATCATGGAGAGCTTCGATAAAGGGTTTGTAGCTCGAAAGAGCAAGTTAAGACATGGCTAGAGGCAAACACGTTAACACAAGCAACGGTGGAAAGAGCCCGCAGGTAAGTCGTCTTGATCGAGTCACAAAGATTTCTTAAATGGCGCATATTGGACCGAAGATCGTTGTTCTGAATCTGTCCATTTTAATATAGATGATTTTCCAGACGGAGACTGGAGCCCATCATGGAGATGATCATGATATGGTTACAGTGTATGAGGACGACAAAGAATGCCGTTTCTATTTTCCCCATATTAAGGAAAAATTAAAATTTAAAAGGATAGTAAAGGCAGAGGCCGAGGAAAACCAGGTAAGAACATTTTATAGGTTATTGTAATTTTCCTTTCCCGCCAAGACATAATGATAGCGCGGGGTTTGGATACGAAAATATTCACGTCACTCCCATAAATCCTTGCACACTACCAAACGTCGCGCGCATGTTTGAAAGGTTTAGGCGGAAAGCACTAGATAACATCGACCTAAACCAGATGAGTCATCGATATGTAAGCGGCATCTTACAAAATGACTGAAATGATTCCGTCGACTTCCGCTCACTTGATCGATCGCAGCGAAGATGTTATATAAATATTTGAGTTAGTTTGAGTTATAAAACGGTCAATACTGTTGTTTCCAGTTTATATCACTAAAAAAATGTTAAATCTGTAATAGACTCAGCTGTATTGCATTGTTAACGACGCGGCTTATGGTCTTCCCAAGGAACGCTGGTTTCGGTCGATGTTATTTAGTGTCAACACGTCACGAAATCCTATCTAACATCGACCGAAAACTAACCGAAACTTGGCTGTGGCTACGAAAAAACCGGAATAAAATAAATCCCGCGAGAGTGCGAATCCCATCCCAGTTTTATTGCTGTCATTTGAGTCTTAAACAGTAGTTTTCCAGATTTTCGACTTTCACCTAAGAAAGTTTAAGAAGTTCATAATAAAAAAGTTCTACTTTCACAATCAGACGTGCCAACATTCAACCTGACAATGGCTAGTAGTTGGAGATTCACCAAGACAAAAGTTGGGGCCGGGAATTGGGTAGGCACGGATCCACACCGTTTTCCACCATTTTACCGAAATCGGTCGGATCTTTCATAATAAACATATTTTTAGCAATAAAAATGCTTTCCGAGTTGAAATCTGGAAAATGTTTGACTCGCCCTGCTTCATATCCACTACAATATGGAAACTGACCTTGATGAAATAATCCGGCGATTTGCAAGGCTTCATCTGAGGAGAATAGAATTGAACTGGCCAATATCCAGAACCCCCATGGAAAGCGGACTTTAGGGCCAGAGTTAAAATCCACCAAAATTCCCTGGAATCAGTTTTCAATTTTGGGTGCATTTTACGGCTTTAAGAAGGTTTGCTTTTTTCATTGCTCTCACCCACAAAGTTTCCAATAAAAAAATATAGATTAACTTGGGATGGAAAGTGTGAAAAATTCAGTCTTTTTCAGCTTAACTCAAGCCCAGTCAGGGGGTACTCCGGATTTCAGGTGACAGGGATGATCGAATGGGAGCAAAAATCAAAACCCCCAAAAAATCGCTAGAACAAAATTTATCCTCCAAAAAATCCCATGCCGAATTTCCGAGCAATAATAAAAATTTCCAGGAAGCATAAAATGATATAACACGAAAAATATATAGATTAGTTTTTAATACCCCAAAAAATCCCTACTTATAGCCAAATTCTTTGTATCGCGCTGTGCATTTTGCAAAGTTCAAAGGAATTTTGGGGTTTTCTGTACCGTCAATCATCTTAGCGGACCTCTTAGGAAACACATCTTTACTAGTGATTGGTGCATTTTGATCCACTTTGTTTGTTTCTGTGTTTTATGGTTCGTTGCTTGTGATCGCCCAGTTTCAGGCGATAATCGACTAGTTTTCTTCGAAGAAGATTTTTCTGATCATTCTTATTCTTGTCTCTTGCCCTCGACAAAAAGTCCACTCATCATCGCGATTTCCTTCGCTATTCTTGAGCAGTCTAGAGTCATTCTCAGTTTTGTTTTTGCAGGCCAAGCTAGACGAGTGCTTTGCATTGTGATTTGCATTAATTCCGCCCCCACTCAAATGATTAACGGAACAGAAACCCATTCGAAGTTTGCAAACTCGCAGCGCTATACATGCTTTTAAAAAGTCTGGGCGCCATCTTAAATTTTTAATTTATAACGTCATTCGCGGAAAGACTTCAGCCGCCATCTTTGAGTTTTGACTTGCGTGACGGTACCATGTCAGGACGAGAGGCAAAGTCAGACCATTATGAATCGCTTTATTCCATTCTTTTCCTGTATAAACATTAACAAATACCAGCGAATCCTTTTCCCAGTCCTAAAAAAATCGTAGTTGTGTGGTTTCGTCTTTGCAAGTCATACGGGGATATATTCGATAACAAACGCAACACTAAGAAATGTGACATAAGATGCCAAGCGATCAGCATGTATTAAAAGCCAGCACGGCTGCAGCGAATTAAAAGGGAGAAGTACTCGACATTAAAGGTGTGTAACTCAGTCTTTTTGTGTGTGGGTTCTAATTCGTACCACTATATTCATCTCTCAAATATTGCTTTTTCGCCAGGTGCAGAAACATACCATCGTCTGTTCCTTTCAATTTAGGGATGATGAGTTCGGGAGTATTGTATTGTATTGTCTTTTAATAGTGGTCGGTAGCTTTTGAAAACGTGCAGCCTCCCCTCGATCGGTGTTTAAATTCCCTGTACACAAGCCATACCTTATCCCTAACATCCAAAATAAGGTGAAATTGAACAGGAATCTGATTCTAGGGAAACTAAATATGGCAAACACCACAGGACTGAGGTGTGTGTTAATTGAGCCAAATGATGCTGAGAGACATAGCTTACACGAATCTGACGCTGAAATTTCTTAACTAGAATCTGAAATTTTAGCACTAAAGGTGGGAGGTTAAAAACTGCTAATATTAAGTGAAATGTAACCAGTCTTTTTTTTTTAAGAATATTGAAGACAGCACCACTTTAATAATCCTGCCCAAACCAATTACCCTATAAGAGGTGGTCCCTTTTGAGCTTAAGCTTACCATTAACTATGTGACAATAAAACCTTGGATCAGAACATGCCTTCTCAGGTGTCAAGTTTCATAATGTAAAAGGGCATTTGTGACCCTCCACAGGAATTTAATGCTAAAGGTGAAAGCACGCGCACGACACGCTTTTACTTTAAAACAAAAGAATTTATTTTAACACACTTTAGCACGCTTGCAATCTTGCCTCATTAGCAATTTCTTTTGTTTCAGAGGACACGCTTGAGACAATTAAGCGTGAGCAAGTCGAACAAAAGGGCGTGTTAAAGTTTTCAAACAAAAGCCCCGTGTGAAAAAGCACAACACGCTTTCAGTGTGCGCAAAAGCACGCAGGGCGTGTTATCTATAAGCTAAATAAATTTCCTCTACAAAAAGGAACCGCAAATGATTATGAACGGCACCCTTTTTTGGTAACTATTGAGAAAGAAGAAGTTTTACCTCAGCGATCGAAGCGATAGTATCTGATTGAAAAAACTTTCTCGCTTGATAAGTATAAACAGTGAACGGTAGGACCTACTGCATTTATGGGTAGAACTTTATTAGCGTTGCAAAAATCAAAGTTCTTTCCAGAAATGTTTACTGACGAAGCTGTGCAAAGGTTATCTTAACTTTCCTTAATTTAAAACACACTTGCAATTTTCTCAGAAACAGTGATCTTTCGGACTTTAGTCACTTTCTCGCCGATCGCAGCAATCGCAGCGATCAAACAGAAATCATCAAGTGCCAGGATCGCTAAATTGTATTTATTATTTAGCGATTGCAAGGATCGTAGTGATCAAATGAAAACCAGCCTGCTTTTCTAGACGTACCAAAATTCCGATACGGTTGCAATGTTGCTTAATTGATCCAGCCGGCAATAACACAAAAGGCGAAACCGGCATTTAAACAATGTATGTAAATCTGTTCTTCTTGAAATATTACATCGCGTATGCTTCAGTCTTATTGTCCAAATTCCGTAATCATCTTGTTGTCTTTCTTGTGATTGTCGTTTCTTTTACAACCATCATTAGCGTCATCAGAAGTATTACGGCCTACAATTATTTAAGTGTCTTAAGTAGTCTGCTACAATGGCCGTTTAAGTGTCGTCACGCAACGCTCCTTCCACTGAATAAGCGGCGCGAAAATAATTTTCAGTATGTCGCGCAAGTTTACTGCGTCTTTTAAATGCCTATTTTACGTTGATGTACGAGTGGATTTGTCACCCTCCTGAAGCTTGGTAGTGCCTTGAGGACTAAATTAAAACAAAGCGGAATTTACGATAAGACATAAAAAAAACAGTCGCTTTTATATTTACAACCCAATTTTTACACAGAAACTAATTTCTAAAGTCGAAATAGTCTACAAAATGCTAACCTTAGAGTGAAAAATTACCATGTCACTTTCCTATTACATCGCATGTGAGAAGAAGAAAAAAAAACGCCATGAAAGAGGAAGATACGTACACTAAGTATTACAATCTTAACTTCACGGAAAAAAAATAAATGACCTTATCTCAGAAAATTCTTAATTTAACTTAAATTTGCCTTTGAAGCCTTTTTACGACTGTCGTTCTTTTCCCCTTACACTTAGTGTTTATGTTTGTACGAACGTTATCCCGTTGTTCCATAAATGAGGGCGAATCAAACTTACGGCGCAAGATTTACGTTAGGCGCTTAGAAGTAGTGGGCGAAAGAGAGAACGGGCGCGCGAGAGGGAGACACGTGTCTCCTTCTCGCGCGCCCGTTTTTTCTTGTGCCCACTACTTTCAAGCGTCTGATTTACGTCGCTGCAATCGTCACTCATGAGGCCTGAAATTTCTCCATGCTCAACATCCAACATTTCCTAGCATGGTATTACCTGAAACTTATCGCGCTTGTTTCGTCTCATCAAAGATAAAAAAAAAAACGAAATATATTCTATAGTACTACTGAATTATCATTATTGTTTCGTCTGTTATGAAAGCAGCGACGGAAACATGGAAAAACGGGCTTACCATGATGTACCCGCTAACGGAAACACGTTTGCCTCTGTGTTTCTGGCAACGGAGTCTAGTATTCTACAGTGTTTTTAGTTTACAGATTCTTGTTTTTTTTTTGTCCTGTGAAGAACGAGATATAGTACACGTTTGCAGCGCTTGATTCGTCTTAGCATAGCGTAACGAGATATCTTCACATAAATTATGATTGATAGCGCTTCGTTCGTCAGAGGCACCCAACGACAATTTCCTCCTAAATGCATCCTAGAATCCTAGGACAACTTCAGTCTTTTCGAAATTAGAAGGGCTTCAGCATCATTTTTCCAAAAAATTTAGCTTCCAATTGAAAGTTTTAGGAAAGTGAGAATTTTATCGTATTTTCGGTTCCTAAAATTTTAGGATTCCTTTCTCTACGAAAAATAGCTTAACCTGGGGAATGAAATGGAAAAAGAACAAACTTCAGAAAATCGTAAGGAATTTATTAGATAAGCTTCGAAAATTGTACGTGCATGGAACAGTCATCTAGAAATTTATGTTTAGCCCTCTTATTGAGCCATAGAAAATTCTAGGCAGTTTTTTGTTTCTCCGATTTACCTTCGTTCGTCTCAGAATGGCTTAAAGAAATATATTAAACTAATTTATTCAACTTCATTTCTCTGTGCATTACTGCTAATAAATATTCCGGTGGCATCATAACTATAATTTTCAGGCGACATAGCCTCAGTGCCCCGCATGCAATAGCAGGCCTCTTTGCGATTCCGTTCAACAGCCGACAGCATGATGAAATGGTTTACACTGATCTCGAGTTAATTCCAGGCTAGACGACTATTAAGTGGTGATTTCAAATGGCTACGATTACGAGCAAATTCCAAAACAGTCTCAATTGGTATATTTGATTCACTTCGACCAGTTATCAATGCTGATTAAATCCGCTGAAAACCCAAGGCATTTTTATCATCTTAGCAGTTTTAATCAAGCTTGTTCAGCGTGTCTTACCCAAATTGCACGGTAAACGTGCTATAATTCGCACACTTACCGTGACATATGGCACGCTACAAAAAACAAAAGGTCTAGCGTGTTAAATTTACCAAAACAAAGGCAAGTGTGTCCGTCTTTGCTTTTTCAATTCAATATGCGCATATCTGTGATCTACGGCACGCTAAGCGTGTCGTGAGCGTGCTTTCACCTTTAGCATCAAATTCCTGTGAAGGGTCACATTTGATTTTTAATAAACCATAACTTGATATTTATTATCTATCATCCTTCGGTTTGGTTAAGCAGCCAACCATGGCATTGTGCTTGATATGACAACACCACACAATAAGACCTGAAATTATATGAATGTATATCTATATGTACATATAAATATACATGCTAAACCAACATTTTTCATGTACTCAGCATATTTAGTTGCTGCTTAATATCAATTTACCATTCAGTATTATTAGAAACATCATTCTGTGACACGAGATTATTTTGAATAAACCTTGTTTGCAGTGAGAGATGTGGAGTTTCTATTCGCAAACAAGTGCAAATTACAGCTAGTTAACTTGAACCTTTTACTTTGAAACCACAAAGTATTTTTGCTCAGACGTTTTGATTCTTAATTAAGGATGGATTAGGAATTTTTTAACAACTTATACAGGGTGTTTCAAAAGTTCGTTCCGATTTTTTCTTCACTTAAATTTCACTGGTTATTAAAAATTACTTTTGTAAACCTAAGCATGTTATTCATTATTAATTTAACATTGACTAACTGAAATATTATTAACCAGAATGTCTTACTTTATGATTTCTGACATTTTCTAAGCCATGGGGTATAGAATGTACGAGCTCCAATAGCGTGTCTAAATTCACAATTTCCCAGGTGAAGCGTGGTCGCTGTCTTAGCTAGTCCAGTGTTTTGGGGGCTGGATCTTTGTATGCATGTTGTCTCATCAACGATAATCCCAATGGTTACTAGAGGGTTCGCATCACGTGAGTTTGCCGGTCGGTTATAAAGTTTGCAAATTCTTCCGATGCCATGCCTGCATGAAGTGTGCACCGCCTTTTTTCTTTTCAATGCTTTTCAACCTTTGTTGGTCACATATCTCCATATCGTTGTGCTCGAAACTTTGATATTGTGAAGTTGAAGTTTTCTTTTTACCTTGCAGTCTTGTTGAATTATTACGCATATACTAACAGCTTTTTCGATAACATTTTTCACACAGTTTGTAGAAAAAAAAAACCGGCCATCTACTCCTTGGTTTGTCTTGTAAGATCTTTACTTTTGACCACTTGTTCTCTCATCGTTCAGACTTCTTCAACAATTTGACAATTTCTTTGACTAAATGGACAGAGTACTGTAAAAATAGATGCCTGAGCTCTAGCACAAACAGTGTACGCCTTCATTTTCGTGAAAGAGTAGAGAAAATAAAAGAAAACCCCCAAAAAACGAAAATAGAAACCTACAAAATGGGCAAGAAAAATATGGCGGGAAAAAATACGCGTACGTGCGCACATCTGGGGAAAAAATTTAAAAAATATCATAATTTCTTCAAATTTTAGTTTGAAATTGCTTTGAACGGTTCTTTAGATAAATTCCCTACCTGAATCAGTTTACATTTGCCTAAGGAAGCATTAAATTCTATGCGCAAAATACAATTTACAATCTGAAACTTTTGAAACACCCTGTAAATTGGTTCTCCTGAAAAACGGGGCATTTGCAATCCCACTCAAGCTGATGTGTCAGTGTCAATTGGGAATTCAGGAAAGAAGCCATGCCATCAACAGCTCTAGGTCTTGACAAATTGGAATACTGGTCATAAAACTGACGTTTGCCTCCCTTAGAGAGAGATGTTTAACTCACTACACGCAGAACCTAGTGTCCAGTTTATTAGTTGAAACTATTGCAGGACAGTTATTTGTCTTAATTGAATGAAAGAACTAGTGATTCGCCCTCTCTTTATTTTGGACAGTATGTCGCCTGGCTGTACTCTACAAGGGACACGTACCCTAAAGCCCTCATTTCTACCTGAGCATTTCTCCATGTAAAAAAGATTGATGACATTATATGCCTTATATACATTACATGAATTAGGGTTCGTACCCAGGGTCCTTGGTTTGTGCTACTGTTGGGAGTTGTGCACATTCGAGTTCTTGAGAATTCAGTGAATTCAAACACATTATAAAAACTATGTGGTTACAGTAACCATTTCCTCCTGCTGTACAAGAGCATTTATTACAACTGTTAACCATTGTGAGCCCTTTCATTCTTCCTCAGTGATTTAAAGCATTCCCCTCTTCATGAATTTATTTTCCATATAAGTCTACAATAATTGTCGTAACAGTCATTTTCAACTAAAACTTTGTATCCCTTTTCTAGGTTGTTTTTGACATAGCTTTCAGATAGCTTTTTGCTTCTCCTCCGCATTTTTTCGTTGCTTATTCAGCAATGTAAATGATGTAAGTAAAATGCTTTGGAAGAAATGATGCATCCCTCCTCCAGCTCTCTTTAGTGGCTACATCTCTAACCAGGAGTCGAGCCGATAGCGGCTTTCTGGATTACTGAGCTACTCCTGCCCAGAGCGAAAAATTATTCTGTGCAAGGGTCGACTGGAGTATAAACATTTTTATCCTATTTCTTTCTTACCCTAAAACCTATCATGATAGCATAAGAAACTGATGATGAAAAGCATAAACTTTTTGTCGAGATAGTATTGTCGTACATTTTGAAAGGATCAGAATAGCAACTTGAAAAATCCTTTCAATTAGCTTTTATTAATAATTCTAAGTATCCTACGAGTCCCGCATAAAAAAAGTGAAAAAGTATATTGTATATAAAAAAGATTACCTGGGAAGAAGTTCAGCTCTGTCTGTTGACGCAAGCCACGACGATTAAGCAAAAACTTTAATTCGCATTTTTTGTTTGGCAATTTGTATCAGCTCTCGTTTGCCTTCGAGATCACCGATCCAGGAATATCTTCGCACGAAAGCTTTAAAGTTACAATAACATACCCATAAAGACATAAAGAAAATATTCCTCTTGATATAAAGTAAAAACATTACTTTTTACATGAACATACTGCAAAATCAACGTCAACAGAGCTTTCACCTTTCGTAGCCATTTTGGCCACGTGTATGATCTTTCCGCGAATGACGTCATTCGTTGAAAATTCAAGATGGCGCCCAGACTTATTGAAAGCGTGTATACAACGAATCTGGCCATAAATCAAGCTACTAAAAAAAAAATACTTGCCAAAATTTTCGAACCCAAAAAAAATCCAGAAACCGAAAATTTTAAACCCCCAAAAATCCTTCGATCCCAGTCACTTGAAATCTGGAGTGCCCCCCGGAACTCAAGCTACAAAAAGTTCTAAAATATATTAGTTACTGTGAACTTGAAGAATAAAGATGGTCGTCAAACGTGATTTTTGTACTGTAAACGTGTGGAAAATACAAATTAGCCGGTGGACACTTGTACAAAGTGCTTACCACTGCTGGAAAATCCTCTTGTCTTTTTCAGTTAAATTAAATATCATAAAACGGCTAAACTGGTGGTAGTGGCAAATTCGTACGCTTTTTAAAATAAGCTCTAAGGTTTATATATCCTGAATATGGATCGTATGCGACTTAAAATAGAGATAACCACGGTGTATCGCTTGATTCTGCTCCCGCCATTGTCATTCACAGAGTATTCTCAGTTGGAAAATTTTACATTTGGCGCCAATTTTTGGCATGTGATTGTGGAAATAAAACTTTTTTACTATGAACTTCTTAAACTTTCTTAGGTGAAAGTCGAAAATCTGGAAAACTACTGTTTGAGACTCAAAATATAGCAACAAAACGGATGGGATTCGCACTCTCGCGGGATTTCTTTGATTTCGTTTTTTTCGTAGCCGCAGCTGAGTTCCGGTTATTATGTTTTGGTCGATGTTAGATAGTATTTCGTGACGTGTTGACACTAAATAACATCGACCGAAACCAGCGTTCCTTGGAAAGACCATAAGACGCGTCGTTCAATGCAATACAGCGAAGCCTGTTACAGATTTAACATTTTTTTAGTGATATAAACTGGAAACGACAGTATTGACCGTTTTATAACTCAAAGTAACTCAAATATAACATTTTCGCTGCGATCGATCAAGTGATCGGAAGTCGACGGGATCATTACAGGTAAGTCTCGTTTAATTTCTCAAATTTTAATCAAGATTTTTTTGAAGAATTTTTCATAGTTCAGGCATAGCATAACTTGAAAAAGTTAGCCAAACTTGTTAAAGTTTTAATCCATGTCCATCCGTTTCAAGCGACGACAGGAAACAGTTAAAATACCTAGATTTAGTGTTAAATAACAAAACTGGACCATCACTTTGGAAATCAATTGATGTGAAGAACAGTTTTAGCTAGGCTACATCTCCACCGCTCTCTCGGTCGGAGAGGAGCGGGGGCTCATCTCCCGAACAGCGGCTGGTAATCGAGCCTAACTGAAATGATCCCGTCGACTTCCGATCACTTGATCGATCGCAGCGAAAATGTTATATTTCAGTTACTTTGAGTCATAAAACGGTCAATACTGTCGTTTCCAGTTTATATCACTAAAAAAATGTTAAATCTGTAACAGGCTTCGCTGTATTGCATTGAACGACGCTGCTTATGGTCTTTCCAAGGAACGCTGGTTTCGGTCGATGTTATTTAGTGTCAACACGTCACGAAATCCTATCTAACATCGACCAAAACCTATTAACCGGAACTCAGCTTCGGCTACGAAAAAAGCTTTATTTTTGCAAAGCATTGGGTAGTTGTTTTCCAAAGTTATCTGTTGGTTTGGAAATTGTCTTGTTGTAATATTTTGTGAAGGTGTTTTCAGATGACCAACCAGCACTAGCCATGATGGTGGTAATTGAGAGTTTCTGGGCTTTTGCTGCTGAGGTTGATGCAGCTCTTGTGCTGTGGGCACTGAAGGTGGAAGTATCTACGCCAGCAAGCTGTAATTCCATCTTCAACCATCTACTAACAGTGTCCTTGGAAACTGGCCTGTGTGGTTTCTGATAACTAAAAAGTAACTTATGATGATCATGCCTCAGGTTCCCTCTCCAGGTATCCAGCCTTGGCTGCCCTGAGATGGACGCTTTTGGCCGTATGGCTCATGTTCGTCCATATTTCGGGGTTTACACGTGTAGTAACTGAGCTCCCAAGGTTCCCGGGTCAGGAATGCTTCTTTTATTTCTCAGAGTGTTTATCAGAAGTTAGTTTCTACGACCATCTCTTACTGAAGAGTTTGGCGAGCTTTTCCGAAACATCCTGGTCGGTTTGCTCGTCAGCATTCAGATCGTTTGCTATCGTGTCGAGCGAATCATCTTTCGACTCCCGCGCGTGTCGGGTTACTCTTCTCTCCTTTTTTAAGCAGCGTGTCGCTGTCTGATTCAGAAGCGTCATTATTCGAGTCGGTGTCTGAGTCAGACAATTCATCAACTCTTGGCCTTTTCGAGTGTCTCTGGCCATCGGCAAATCTAGCAAGGGTTTCTTGCATCGAGCTCATAGACTGAGATACTGACAACATGTTGTCATTGAGCTTCAACAGTGTCGATTCCAACGAGTCGTTAGCTTTTGCTGAAACGACAGGAATTGTCCTTAGGTCTGAGTTGTTCGCATCATCGTCACTAAGGAGTGTGTCTTCGTCTTCTCTTTCCAATTCTGCCCTCGCAGTCACCCTGAATTCTGGATCCGGGATGAATCTGTCAGGTCCAAGTTTAGTAGTAGTCTATAGCCGCTAACGGCTCCAGTACAGATAGTTTGTTTTATGTAAGATTCTAGGAAAAAATTTCTCGCTAAAAACAGTGAAAGTGGTCGACGTAGCTCTAAACGCTTTGAAGGTTAACAAGCAACTGAACTCGAAGGTGCACACGCATATCTCACGTGATTTCCTTGTGACATAGACCGGTGACGAAATAAAATTCCTGTTGAAATTTGCTTCATATCCTCTCCTCCAGCTTAAAGAAGCATTTTGTGGATGGGTAAGGGAACTAAGTGATGACTTACCACAGAATTGACCTAAAACAGTTTTAAGCTCGTTATATATAGCCTCTTTAAAAGTACAACACTAAGACGCGATATAACTTTAAACCTTTCCGGCCATGTGAGCTTGTTCTCGATCTGCTCAGATGAGTAGCAGGCACTAGGACACATGATTAGGGAAAATTATGTCTGATCACACTGGTTAGGGAATATTTCTCAGAGCAATTATAAGCCTTTTATCTTTACTCCTCGACGCAGTCGGCATGACTCCGGAAATGAACTCGTAGCCTGCCAAAACTGCCGTTTCTCCTCGCTCCTCGCTGCCAGGGACGTTGAAGATTGACGGCTCTTTTCGCAGGCTAATGAACTGGAGATAACTTTCCACGTATTCCGGCGTTGAAGACTGGGATCGGAATCGCCTTGCTTAATTCCTACGACGGGAAGACGGGGAGATCGATCTGGAGCGGAAATAAGGCTGAATTGAACCACACTTGAATAAGCAATTAAGAATTGCTTGTAGCCTAGCTCTATTTATATTTTGAGTGAGTTCTGACGGTCATCCTCGATGTAAATATTAAGCAATTGGTCCCTTGTAGTTTAATCTAACATAGTATTGAATGCTGGATTCCACGCTGCGATTGCAGGATTCCTTGTCAGTGGAACTTGGATTCCGGATCCAAGCCCAGGATCGTTGGTGGGATTCCGGATTCCAAACCTAGGATTTCAGATTCCACAAGCAAAATTTTCCCAGATTCTGGAATCCGTATTACCTTTAATGTAACCTGTTCCCAAACAAAAGGGAAGAAGGACCTCCAGATCACAGGTTACCTCTAAAGTGAGGCGAAGTAATAATTAACATGCGAATTGAACTCGTTTCCATGTATGATTGTGCATGCAGCAGGCCTCACGCGCGTTGATAAAGAGGCTACGCTCTACTCGAAAAAGTTCTCATATCTTAGAGGGCATGCCTTGTGCGAATGAAAATTTTAAACTGGTAAGTGAAATTTTCGCGCTTCCCGTCCCGACTCTCTATGTCCCACCATCTAGGAATATTGAACTACTAATATTGATCTTTGTGTTGATTTTTTTCTTTGCATGAGTTCAAACCGGAAGTTGAGAGGATTATAAACTATGACGCGAGCTTTTTGGGCTCTGCTCTTGTAATCCCTCCTCACCTCCCCTTTTTGCGTCAGCTACCCAGGCCATATAAAATCCCGTTTTCCAGTCGATCTAAATTTATGTCTCATGACGTCACACATGAGCCAAACATTTTCTTGATCAACGGAACGGGTGTGCGAAAGAAATTTAACTAGAAATCCCATTTTCATCGCACATTTAAGAAGTTATAGTAGGCACTGATGTGTTCTTTCAGTTAACATAACCAAAAATTTCGAGGGTAAGAGGCACTTTTTTTACTGTTTCTCTATCCCTGCGGAATAAAAAATGTACATTCACTTTGACGTGGGAATGGGAAAAAAAATGTTTATTTCTCATTCCCCCGTCTAATAAACAATGATTGGTCCCTGGCCTTAATAAATGCAACTGATACAGCTTGTACTTCGAAACAGGAAAGACAAACGAATATGAATAAAAACTGAAAAATGAATAAAAATTAATGACTGAGGCTGAGTATCTTATGAAGATATATGGAGATCGAGGAAGGTCGAGGCGGATAGCACCCTCCGAGATCTCCATAATTCTTCATATGATATGAAAGCTGAATTCAATAATTGTTTTATTATTCATTCAAAATAATTCTTAGTTTAAAAACAAAGTTAAAACATGCTTACCTCCATCGATGTTAAGTTCACCTCCGATAGTGCACGTTTAGGGTTGTTCAGCTCTTCCAATATCCTCCAAATAGCACAGTGTCGCCCTTCGAGTTGTGTTCTTGCTGTTCTTGCCATGTTTTTAACTATAATTTCGCCTGGTTCTTACTCTTAAAACGAGTGAAATGTCCGCCATTTTTTTTTTTTCACAACCAAAACAACTCAACCTCGCCCCCAGGTCTTCTCGGTTAACGGTGTAATAACGTGCATCATAGAGTACCGAAGGGTGACGTCATAGAAAATGAAATTTGTGAAATTATGGGATTTGTTAAGCTATTCTGAAAGAACAACGTCCAAGACGCCTACTCGCCAAAAATTAGCAATTTGGGGCAAATTGTCTCTGATATATTAGCCCAGATATGCTCCGATGACTCCATACAAATCCTTCTAAATCTTACCTGGTTCCTAATCTTATGAACCAAGCCAAATTTAGAAGGATTTGTATGGAATCGTCACAGCATAACTGGGCTAATATCTCAGAGACAATTTGGCCCGAATTGCTAATTTTTGGCGAGTAGGCGTCTTGGACGTTGTTCTTTCAGAATATCTTAACAAATCCCATAATTTCACAAATTTCATTTTTATGACGTCATCACTTCGGTACTCTATTGCCCATCCACTACTAGCGATTGTAAAATTGTTAGACTGTGGGAAAGAAAGATACAATACTTTTGTACTAGCGATTGTAAAATTGTTAGACTGTGGGAAAGAAAGATACAATACTTTCAGCCTCAATTGTTTAATTTGAAATAAAAATTCTTGCGGTAATGAAGTAGTAACCGATGTAGTTGTATGACCTTCTCAGTTGCCAAGTAATCCCCCCTCTATTCCCCTCTCCGTAACCCTCACCTCCCCCTAGTGCTACAGGACCTGGTGCCGCCTGGCCCATTACCCTGTCTTCTTAAGCTCTTCTGACTGCCACATTTCTTTTGTTCTAACAGACTATATATGTGTAGCCTGCGTAGTAGGCGTTGAAAGGGGCAGGGGATAGGGAAAAAGGGAGGGGGGACATAGATGTGTGTCGGAAAAACAGCACGAAATTGATGCTTGCGTGACCTGACGACGAGACAACAATAGAGTGTCAATTGCTTTTAGGTTCACGCATGCAGGTACGTGTGACCAAATTAATTCTCAAGATGGCGGGAGTCAGTAGAGGCCGAAGTAAGTTCTTGTGTAGCCGTCTGGTACGATCGATTCGAAACTTATCTACTAGTGGACGATTGTTAGATGAGCACAAATGTGTGGCTGTAGAAGAAGCGGAATCGTTTATTGAACGGTGTATGAGGGCTGTTGGAACTCCGAAGGAACATTGCCGAGCTCTATCACAAGTTCTTGTCGCGGGGGATGCGAGAGGACACTTTAGCCATGGATTAAATAGATTAGGTGAGATCTGAGTGTTTCTAAGTGATAGATATCATACGGTGAGGTAAATAACGGGTTTAATTATTGATCAGTTTTAGTCTTCGTGAATTATATTAGCCGAAAAGGTTAAGTACGTGCATAAAGACATGGCTTAGTTTGAATAGTTAGTTTGAATTTGTTTTTAACCTTATCGTGCCCTCTACTTTGAAACTGGGGATAGGTGGGAGAGTAGAAAGTTACGGAACGTCAAACAGAACCCGTGTGTAAATTTCTGAAATAACATCGCCAAAGTTTTCATTCATATTTTGACCATTTTACCGAACTCATAAGCAAAACAAGAGTGGAGGCAAAAAATGCAAAGGGCCAGGAGATAATCCAGGGGGATGGTGATTGGTCCCCCCGGGAAAGCTGAACGTGCGTTCCTAAGACCAGATTCCAGTTCCGATTTTGTGAGTTTCATAAGTGAGCATATCACAGGTTTTAAGTTTTATCCTTAACAAACAGATGCAGAATCATTTTGCTTCATGAGAATATAGTTATTTTATGTGAAAGTAACACCATTACCGGGGGGGGGGGGGTACTTCCTTATAAGAGGCTAATGGGGATATGCTGCCGGATGGGGTCGCATTTTCACTTCTGAATTAACTATAATGGGGTTGCATATTTCAATAGAGTTACTAGAATAGGGTCGCACATTTTCGGATTTTTTGGGGTAAGACAGTTCTTCATATTTACAGTTTGCGAACATACCAGTATGTTTGTATTGCAGGTGAAAAGTAAAGTGTTCTTCATTGAACCTAAAAAATGGGCCAGTTCATAAAAATAGAAAGGGACTAAGTTGGGATTGTGAAAATTACATATTTGCCCAAAAGTGGCTAAGATGGGGTTGATAATTGGCCACAGAATAGACTATAATGGGGTAGGGTCTCTTAGAGGCCTGTGGCATATCCCCAGCCAAGTACCTCCCAACAAACCCCCCCAGGCAAGGGCACCATTAAATGTGCAACAAGTAGACGATATGCTTGGCTCCGGCCCTCAAAAAACCCCCTCCATTGACAGGCCTTGCACTATGGGATCATATTTCTCTCATTTACAAAGTTCACGTGTACCTGATGGCAGTGCCTAAAGCAGATACCTAAGAAAATGGCCTTTATTAACCCTATATAGCAACCCATTACAGAAGTCTCCATTATTATAGTAGTATGAATATATGAAGACCTGTTTAGTTGAAGCTCTTGCAAGTGATCAGCCCTCACCTGTTTCAACTATGACCCCTCCCATAAACAATTAGGGGCACCTCTTCCTGGCAGTGTGCAAAGAAAGTAGTGTCCGAAAGCCTGGGGCTAGAGGATTTTGCTATCGGGCTAGTGAATTCTGTGTTTAACTTGCCCGACGGGCAAGTGATGTTTTTTGAGGAATTCGAATAACAGAAGAAGTGTGAAATCAATTCTGCTAGTCAAAAAGTTTTTGGGGCTAGTTGAAATGACGTCTGGGCTAGTGAATACTAGCTTCATCTTGCCTGAATGGCAAGCTGTAAAAATGATTTTCTTTGCACCCTGCCTGGTCTTTCCTTTGTTAAGTTCTTTTGAAAGAAAGGGCAATATTGAATCCTGAAAAATTTATCAAATTTAAGATAATACAGAACATAAACAACTATATAATGACTCATTGACTTTTACACACAGGAATACAAACTGAGTAAGTTGCTCCAATGGCAATATACAAAAATGTAAAGCATCCTCCCTGTAAGCCCTCATAAGGGACCACCAATATCATTCTTGCAAATAGCCATCTCTAGCTTCCTCACACATGAGGCAGTTACTCATGACAGCTTTATTGTTGGTATTCATGGGACCTGAATAAAAATATCTGTGATACAGTAGCTATAGAGAAGTGTCAGGGGAGGTATGTCACTGTTAATTCAGAAACAGCAAAGTTTGTGTTTCCAGTTTTAGCAGCTAGTTTTACAAAAAAGCCTTTTTTTGTTAATTTTAGAAATGTATGTTCATGATATTGAAGTTGGTACCACGGTTCTGGAAGGAAAGCCTGAAGTGGTGAATGAGACTTCTGCTACGGCACTTGTGGATGGGAACAACCTGCTTGGACCAGTAAGTGGTTATAACAAAATAAATTGAATCCATGATTTTTTACACTCTCCTAGCTACCATCTGGTTGTCTGCTATTTAGTTATTTATTGTAATATTTGCTTGTTTGTTCATTTTTATTTATTTTAGTTTATAAAAAGGTGTAGATATGTGGTGATATGACTGACTTATTAACACCCAAAGGTCTAGTCTATCATAAATCCTCTATTAAACCCCCAGGGGCTGGTTTATTTCAAGCATGTTTGAGGGCAGGCTCAATAGAGCAGGGCTTCTGATATTTCGCGGAAAAAAAAGCAAAATTTCGCGGGATTTGCAGGGGCAAATTCGCAGAAAAATTGTCCGATTTCGCGGGATTTTCGCGGGAAAAAAGTCAAATTTCGAAGGATTTTCGGGGGCAAATTTATGGGGGGAGACTTCGCCAAGAAACAATCAGTAAAAAGCAGCCGATTTCGCTGGATTTTTTTTAGCAAATTTCGCTAAAATCGATCAATTTTGTGTCGATAAGACCAGCGTTGTTTAACGTTTTTTTTAACAGGGATAATCATTTGCTCTTTCAACAACAGTTCGCTCGAGAAATGAGCGAATGCTAAAGCTATTAACATTATGGTTAGTGCCCAGTTTTGCGCAACATTAATCTAAGAACGCCTGGTAGTTTTGGGACGTTGTTTACTCGTTGCAGTGATGAAGTTTCAAGATAAATTTGGACGTTTGGGGTGAATAAAACAGGTCTAATAGCCAAGATAAGTATTAAATATGTTTTGCCGACATGTATTTGGAAATATTTCTGGCGGATTTCACGGTATTTCTTGTTTTTTTTTGGGAATTTCGCGGAAATACCTGAATTTCGCAGGTCCGCGACCGCGCGAAATATCAGAAGCCCTGATTGAGGGTGGGGGTGGGGGAGGGGAGGGGTTTAAATAATGAGAAGGAGCTTACTAACTTTCTTCCCCCTGAAAAGGGGTTGTGGAGGCAGTGTTATTAGACAGGGTCGGCCAGGGGGGGTAGTAGTATACTAGTATACCCAAAAAAAATTTGCCAAAATACCCAAAATTCATCCAAATGTACTTAAAACTATACCCAGGTATACTTTATACCTGAAATTCAAAGAAAGTGATATACCGAATACCCGTATTTAAGCTGCAATATACTGTATACCCGATTTAAAAAGCCCCTGTATACCGTATACCCAAAAACCCTGGCCGACCCTGATTAGAGAAGGAGGGCTTATTTGAAAGAGGGGGCTTAATAGAGGATTTACAGTGGTATAGTTTCATTTGGTGCTGAAAATCCACCCCTGGTACTTGGTAGATGAAATTGCTGTTTCTTTACTACATAAGGTTTGGGCTGATGGATACAAAATCATGAAAAGTCTGATCTCTAGCATTTCTGTTTTTTTATTACATGTTATGGCTACAAAATGTCATTTCACGTCAGAGCTGCTCTGTGCTGCACACAAACGGACAGATGAGAGCTCTGCTATAATAATTGTATACTACAAAAGATGTACCACTCAATATTTATTTTGCTGAGTATATGTTGACATGTAGGTTGTTGGAAACTTTTGCAATGAGTTGGCAATGAAGAAAGCACAAGACACTGGAATTGGCTGGGTAGTTTGTAGAGGTAACTGAGTCTTATCTAGACTACATGTAGCCACACCCTCCCCCCAAAGAAGGGAAAAAGGGTGTGGCTATGCATAGGCTATCTTTTATGAAGTGTCAGTTTATACAAGATGCAGATTTCTTACACTCAGGTCTGAGCCTATACTACTTTAAGGCAGTGTTCACACTTGGTACCGGGGAACACCGCTCCAGTATGGTAATTACTTAGCACCAAAATTTTCAAGTACTCAAGTGCCAGTGAAAGACCTCATTCTCAAGCATAAAATTTGGCACTGGGTCTCTCTGTGCACACTGATTTTGTTACTTCTGGGACAGTCCACTGCTGTATTAATTCGCTGCTAAGCTCATGTTCCACAATGGCGTCTGACAGTGCAAAATGGAGTAACTATGTACACAGAGTCTTATTCCACGTACTCAAGGTGTGGACCCAACATCTTTGTGTACTGGTACCCATTGGTGGGCACTGGTTCCTGGGCACAAAATGTGGACAGCCCCTTACTCACCTAAACTCAACACAGGTTGATATCTAAGTTTTACGCAATCATAGTCTTGTAATATTATGAAATTTATGATAATAAATATTATTATTCTGCTAGGTTCAAATCATTATGGCATTGCTGGCTGGTACACCATGAAGGCTGTGGAGCAAGGTCTTATTGTAAATATTAATATCAGTTTCATTCTACTGACACCCTTTCAGTTTATTAGCATGACACAACGTCGGTAAGTGAGGATTGTGAAGTACTATGTCCTAAGCCCTAAAAATGCATAACGAAGATTGTCTGTTAAACATCCTTCATCAGGCTATTCAAAGTTCATGAGCTTTTACCATGTCATTAATTAAGCTCACAATCACTTGCCATGTCCTGTTGAAAAACAAAATACTGTTTAGAGATGTGTCCAAGAACCATAAGCCATGAGCAGTACAGAATTGGGTCCAGACTGTGGGTTAAAATACAACCCTGTATAAAAAAACAAAAATTATAGTGGTCACCTTGTATATTACAATCAAATTTTCAGTTGCCTTATATTTTCTACAAAGTTGACCTGTATATAGCGGTCTTCCTGTATATAACGGTCACCTTGCCATTTTCCATGTGTGACCGTTGTAGGCAGGTTTGACTGTATAGATGCAGGCAATATAAACTAGGCCCCTGTTGTTCAAAAGCTTATAGCGCTATCCTCCAGATAAATCACTTTAGTATTATACTAAAACAGTGGATAGTGTTTTTCACGCGCTCTGATTGGCTACTCAATCAGTGAATATCCTGCACTATTCACTGATTCACCTCCAGTTCCTCCGAGCGAGCGACGCCAAACTCGCGTAAGTTGCGAGCAAAATGCCTTCCCGGTTTGCTGCCGTAAACAAACAAAGAAATTTCACAACTAATCAAGCAAGCTGTTTCCAAAATACACGAAGATGGTGACGAAGTTCGGATTGGAAGTTTTAACAGGTAAAGCTTTGTCTTTTTGACACGAATTTATCGATAAAACCGGTGAAAAAATTTTTGTTTACAAATGCAAATTAAGTTTAAGTCTTGCGTTACTTTATTTAGTTGAGTTGTTCATAAATAAGCTTAAAACTAAATTTAATAATCTTTTGTTATAGAATGATTTTAAATACAAAAAGAATGCACACCTCTTTTTGAAGAAATTTCCCCGCAAGAGCTAAACAAATGTCTGCAAAAGTTTTAATTGTCGGCAAGAAAAAGCGACGGCCGCGGCCGCCCGGTCATTACGCGCCAAAATTGTAATCGTTGGCAACAGTATTTGAGTTAAAAATCATCATTTTTGTGCTCAATTATCTCACTGTTTTAGTATATACTAAAACAATTATTCACCTCAGTGTCGGTGGCTAGTCGTGGATATTTACCTCACTGCTTCGCAGTTCGGTAAAATATCCACGACTAGCAACCTCCACTTCGGTGAATAATTGTTATTTACAGTGGATAAGTATTAGCCTAAGAGAAACCAATTGGACTATCCACTGGATAGAGATTTACCCAGTGGATAGTGTTATCCACCTTTTGAACAAGTAGGGCCGGCATCATAACCTTGTGCTTTACTGATTATTGTTTTAGGGGATGAGTCTCACAAACACTTCACCACTGGTAGTGCCAACTAGAGCTCGTGAGGTATGTTTATTTTAAATGACCCTTAATTCTTATTAGATTTTGTCGTGTATGTCCCAATCATTTCTATTGAAAAGTTCCTGCCACAAAATTATCATTATGGTAGGTATGTACATTTTAGAGACAGTGTATAAAGGCACATGCGCACGTGCAACTGGGCAAGGAGCGGGAAAAATGGCACTGGTGAGCTCAAGCCCTCCTTTTTTTGGCTCATTGTTGTTTTGTTTTGCCATAGTATACTTTTATTTGTTTCTTTGAGTTTTCTATTTTTGTTGTAGCTGCAGAGTTTGGTTGCACCACATTCTCTTTGCTGACTTTGTCTTGCTTAATGTTTGTCGACTGAGTTCCTCTAAAAGCCTGTTTACATGGAGGTGGGGGACCCCAGGTAGGTGAGGTAACCCACTTTGGTGTGGTCACCCGCCTGTCCATATAATCTCTCATTTTAATTTGATCTCGTTTACATGATAGGTGGGGTGACCCGCCACCTGTTACCTCACCTATCTGGGGTCCCCAACCTTCATGTAAACAGGCCTTAACATGTAGGGGTAGGCGGTGTAATAAGACGCAAGACTCACTGAGATGACCAAACCCACAAAAAACTCTAGCCCCTACTGCGACTCAAGAGAAAAAAATTCTGACAATAGTTTTACCATTGAGACATTACAAATAATGCTTCCATGGTTTAGAGATTTCAAGGCACCCGTAGTGTGATTTTTGACCTCAGTTAAGAGATCATTTTTTTTCTCTGTCAGGTTACGGTAGGTACTAATCCTATATCAGTGGCTGCCCCAGGAAAAGATGGTGATAGCTTTGTTCTTGATATGGCAACAAGTTCTGTTGCTCTTGGAAAGGTAAGTGGATAGGAATTTGGTAGGGAACGTTAGGAAGAGTTACAGGGTTATAATTTTCTGACGTTTACATTATTAGGGAGTTTTTAAAGGTGCCACACACGACGAGGACGGTGAAAACTTCGCTTAAAAAGTAACTTCCCCTTTTTTGAAACGTTCAGGGCGATTATGCCAAATGCAGGCGAACTCTTCAGAGAGTTGAATTCTTAAGAAAAGATCTGAGTTCAAAAAGACGGAACAGTGGTTCGTCGTCGCTTATTAACGTTCTTAATAAAACTTGAAATTTGGGAATTTCACGTCGTAGTTGTGCAGCAACGGTAAAGAAATTTACAAAAAAGCTACGTGTTCTGCACGTGCAACCTCACCTCACCGATCGAATTTTCGACCGGTGGGAAAATTTGACTGGACACTTGGTTCACACGGGACCGTTCAATACTTTCGCTTTGTTCACACAAAAATTTGAACTGCTAGGCGTTTAAATTTTCCTATGTTTAAGGTCATTTGGTGTTAACGGAACACCTAAAAGCAGGAATTTTCAACCGGTGGAAACCTATAGCCGTTGAAGTCGCCGTCGAAAGGACCTTACGACACTAAGACGGTGACGGCAACGGGAACAGGAACATCAAAAAAGCGGTTCAGGTTAATGAGCAAACAACAACTTTGCACGTGCATCACGCTTTTTTGTACATTTCTTTGCCGGATCTTTCACCACCCGGATCCATCACCAAGGGCCTGAATGTTTGGTTACTGAAATTTTTAATATTTATTTTTCATATTATTGCCACAACCTAAATATCCTCTACAAGTCACACGAACTGTAAAACTTATGCAAATGACCAGTTCAGGCCTTGACTGTCCCTTGTGTCTTTTTCACTTCAGATAGAAATGGCAAACAGGAAAGGAGTGGAAATTCCTCATGGCTGGGGTGTGGATTCTACAGGGCAGGTGAGAGTTACTTTTGTTCAAGACTGATTCACCAGTGCACAATTATGATCAGCTTTATCCGAGATAAAAATTCTTGCTACTTTAATGCTGTTATTGGAGCAAAAGATGGCTGGGGGAGGGTGGGGGGAGGAGGAAGTAAGGTCAGCAGCTGGCTACAGATTCTTGTAGCACGAAGCATCATTTTTTGGCGTGGTAGCCCCTGTATAAAGTCACTGCGTGTGTGCGAGTTTTTAGGGACTACAGTGACTGGAAACCTTGCAAGGATTTTAACTGATGTAGTTGTAAAAGAACCATGCAATTGATGGCAAAACAAATTAAAAGATCATCGCCTCCTGGGGCCGCTTTTATAAAAATGTTCTTTGGATATGTGCACCCTTAAGTATTGTTTTGGGAAAGTAATCTATGGACCGTTTTGATACGATAATTTTAACGAGTGCAGTCCCAGTTATCTTAAGTGATTCTTTTTACAAATCGACCCTGGCCATCAAGCAATTGTTGTAAAAGGAATGCTTCCAGGTTTCTGAATATTTTTTGGCCTGTTTAATTAAGTTTTTACTTCGTCTGATGCTCTGACTTGCTTGATTTGTTTTAAAGGAAACAGTCTATCCAGACAAAGTTTTAACTGGTGGTGGGCAACTCCCTCTTGGTGGAATGGAAATCACAAGTAAGTCATTTAAGGAGAGACGGATCCGGACACATTTTGAAAAAAAAGGACTGATCCCTATGTGGTGTGTTCAAGAATTCTGAAAGTATTTTGTCCAGGAAAAAAGGCTCTAGAACAGAATCGTTGACAGAACTCTTTAGAAATGCCACAAAATTTTATACATACACTGTGCTCCCGCTTAAACCGCCCATAGTTGTTCCGAAAATGTAGCTTATAACAATGGCGGCAGAGATGTTTGGTTTTGAGAGAGGACAGGTTTTCATAACCACACAAGCATAAGCACTGACGCGTTTAAGTCTCGTTTCAAAAAAAAAAAAAAAGAAAAACGACAGTGACTACGTTACGCGCAGGTCTCAGTAAACATCATCTTGACCAATGGCTAATCAATGTCAGAGAATTATGGCAGTGAAAAAGGAAAATTGAGCACCGGCAGTCGTGTTCAGTCCTTTCTGTAAGCTCTTGTGTTCTCGTTTGACACTATTCTTATTTGACGATCATTTGGCGCTGCTCTCGTGATTTCATTTGACGCTGCGTTGACTCTGCTAAATCTGCTACATAGTTAAAAATTAGGTTATTTTATTATTGTGGCTACTACTCTTAGTAGACAGAGCCTCCTTTTCTCTTCTTTGATTAGGAAGAAGCCAAAAAAGCACATTTGGAGGATCTGCTCCCAGGGTCATTTGATTTCAACACAGTTTTAAAGTTAGATTTTTACTGCTCTGTGATGACTGGACGGCATTCTATTTCCTTTCAGGTGGCTTCAAAGGCTATGGTTTAGCAGTCATGGTTGAAGTGTTTTGCGGGATTCTTTCCGATGCGGCGTTTGGTCCAAACATCAGGCGGTGGTCAGGAGACGAGAGAGTCGCCAATTTGGTGAGCGCTTTAAATGCCTTGAGTTGATTTGCTGTCCTTGCTTTTTTTTTGTGCGTGTTTTTTATTATGATTTGTTTTGTATATTTAGGGACAATGCTTTGTTGCTTTAAATCCCAGTGTTTTTGCTGCTGGATTCGAAGACCGTATGCAGTCTCTCATGGACCATTTGCGAAACCTCAAACCGGTAAGTGCCTGCTAGTGGAATGTTAAAATTATCCAACGCCATTAAAGCGACCTCACCGGAATTAAACGTTGTGGATTCATTTCTTCACGAAAAAATCAGCACATTCACCAAGGGTAAAACACTAAATTAAGCTTTTACTGAGCTTTCATGAGGTGGCGAGAGGTCGACATGTTTTGCATGAAAGATTTGAATCTCGTTTTTCGCAAAAAAAAATTAGGGGATGCTTTTCTATCGATCGCTTGAGGAACCGCTCAGAGGTCGCAAAGCTTGTGTGATAACAACGATGATTGACAATTTTTTTTGGCATTCTTGAGTGTGATTGGCTTCAGCTATGCAATATATTTAGCGAGCCCTTTTAGGTTCCCTAACTTGGCGCGCTGTAAGCGAGTAAAACAGAGCCTCGGAAATACGAAGTACTTTGTTTAAGTCTAGAAGAAAATTCTTTATGCAATGCTGTTTGAAGTGAGGTTTGACTTTGCGTTTCATCAGATTGAGGGTGAATCTGCAGTACTTGTGGCTGGCGATCCGGAAAGGGAACACATGCGCAAAGTAGAGCAAGATGGTGGTATTCATTATCACATAAATTTACTGTCTGCTATGGTAAGACTAAGTGTTTTACAGTTTGTAGCACGGCAATAGTCTTGCGTAATAAATCTCTTTATACACTTTCACTGTGATACATGTCCGTTTCGTGGAACAAAAAAAGAAGAACATACTTTTTTTGCTTTCTTTTGTTTTGTTTTTTTTTGGACAAGACCATTATAAAGATTAACAAGACACCCAGCACAGACAACAACATTTTTTTTTCTTTTCTTTAAAATACCCTTTGTGATATTATTCTCTTAAACTTTCCCTCTATTTAGGATAAACTGGCAGACCGACTCAATGTGCCAAGAATGCCAACAGTGACTAAAGAATGAACCTCAACGAACCAGCGTTGCTGTGATAATCGCTCATTAGGGACTTCAAGATCCAACGACGCGACGGCAATGAGAACGTCGCTTAAAAAGTGAATTTGCGTTCTTTCAGTCTTTATCGCAATTATTCCTACCCACTTACTTTGTCAAATGTAGGCGAACCCTCCTGGAGTTGAATTCCTAGAGACCATATCCAAGTACAGAAAGAGAAATTAAATTTCGTCGTTGCTTGTTTACGTCCTCCATAAAACGCCAGATTAGGAATTTTCACGTCGTAGTCGTGCAAAAATGGACAAAGAAATGCACAAAAAAGCGCGATGCACGTGCAAAGTTGTTGTTCTGCTTATAAAACCTTTTGTTTTTTTGACGTTCTCGTTACCGTCCGCGTCGTTAGATCTTAAAGTCCCTATTGTCGGCCTACACCGCATTGAAGAGTCATCCAACAAATAGTTATTACTGTGGATAAGTTGAAATGCCGTGCAGACTTTTCGAGTGCTAGTCCGTAGTTAGAGTTGGTCTCAAGGAAGGGTAGCGTTCATGATCAATTTTTCTGCTTTTCAGTCTTTTTTGCAGGGTTCAATCTAAGGTATTTGAGGGGTAGAAGCTTCCTCCCCCCAAAAAATACCCAGCCTCCCCCAAAAATATTGTTATCATTACAGGGTATAAGTAACTATATTGGAAAAAATCGTCCAGACGCGACGAGGTCAGTGCACATGAAGTAAGAATTCCCTGTCTAAGGACACTATATGACAAGGAACCTGGAGTATTATTTAAAAATAAAATACCACTGTAACATTTATTAAAATTGTCTCACAAAATGCAACAGATTGTATCTCAGCGCATGTTAATTTTAAAAAATTTCCGGGGGGGCACGCCCCCGGACCCCACCAGGAAACTCATGGCCTTCGGATACTCGGCACGTCTCCTCCAAACAATAAATCTTAGATAGAACCTGCTTCTAGCTTGCATTGAAATGAACTCGAATTTCTACGACATTTTGGAGCTTGAGAATGCGATTAAACTAAAAAATTATGTAGAAGAAAAAAGAAACTTTAGTAACGCACCCATTCGCACAAACACTGAAACTCGTTAAAAGCTGTACTTTTCAACAGGGTTTATTTTGTTTTCTTTGTAAAAGGTACGAGTTAATTTTTGACAATCAAACTTGGTGCAATTGGAAGCGCAAGTTTTCTTTTACAAATTTTTTTATTCTGTTCAAACGGGTTCAATTATACTTGTTTTGCAGGTGTTAATGCTGAAGGCGGTAATTTATATTTTATTATTATTATTGTTTTTATCATGTAATACACAGCTGCTTACAGGCGTCATTCATATTGTGTGATAAAACAAATGATTGTGTAGATTGGTCCATATCAAAATTTAGTCTATGAGGAACGAACAACTAGCTTGTGTACAGACCCCCCCCCCCTCCCCTCAGGAAAAATCGGACAAGGGTCCCCTTCTCCGATTTTTACTGAGGGGAGGGGGGTTATCTGTCCACAGGCTACGAACGACCCCCTTTAGTTAGTGGGTTCTGTAGTAATTAGTCCCATAAAATAAATAGAACTGTTGTTTCACTGATAGGTAAATTTTAAGGTAGGTATATAGTTGCGGAAACAGACGATAAAGCGTGTTTTTAAAAATAATGAAATATTTAAATTGATATCTTTAAAACGTTGCGATAGGCAACCATTTATCGTTAAGTCGACGTTCCTTGGTTTTTAGCAAAATGTGGTCTTGTATACTAAAAAAATGAAAGAACAAAATAAATTGCATTAGCTTTGAATTTATAATGTGTTGTAAGTGTCTTCCCCCACCACTTAGCACTTAACTGACTCACGCTGTAAATCAGAAAGATCTGTTTGGGCCCTAAAAATGGGACCGTTTCGGTGAGTAAAATAACAGTCCTGTTTTTTTGAGTCTCATTTGGCTCCCTTATATCAGGGTCAATACTGTCCAATTACCTAGGCCTGATTTGCACCCACGGACTGAAATGGGCCCTCAGTGTGGACTGGCATAGCCTTTTGATGGAGCTGTTTTGGCTTAAATAGGCCATTTGCATATGACGTCATTTTACCACTACGACCAGGATCCTTCAGGGGTTTGCTTTCTTGTGCAAATTAAGCTTTTGTTATTTAACTCTCGCAGGGATTACCAAATTTAAATATGAAAGGAAAAACGAAAAGGATTCTGGGCGTAGCAGTGAAATGACGCCAGCGCGCAAATAGCCTATTGTGCTCAAATGGCTCCAGGAGGGCCTTAATCAGACTTTGGCCTGCAGGGCTGAATTGGCACTTTCGGCTGAAACAGATCTTTTTAATATTCAGTGCATTGGTTTGCCTCTTGTCGCAATGAATTAAGGCTTACAACTGCCTCGTACCCAGACGTCTCTCTCTCTCAAAGGAAGGCGGGAAGGAGACACCTTTACCATGATCCCTTGCGGTTCATTACCAGTCACTCGCTCGCCCGTACCATTGGAAAAACAAAGCGGCTGAGGAGGAGGCTTGGCTTACAATGTACCCCTGGCTTGCTAGTCAATGTAATTTCACTTTCCTAACCAAAATAAAAGTCAAAGAAAATTTTTAAAAAAGTTTATTTCCGGTAACTTCTTTAAAAGCAGTGAGTTTTGGCTCTCGCTTGACAAGTTCTTTTTTTTAGTTCGTCCCAGACACCTCGCCTAAGCTTATTTCTTCACATAAGAAGTGCAAACTATCGGACTGCGAGTAGTCTCTTAGTTTTTCTTTTTAATCACTTAACTTTTTCTTTATTGTAATTGATATCAACCCCTTCATTACCCACGTCACCAAGCCCATGAAAGGTACCACACCACCTGGGTTTATGCCCTATTTTCTTTACGAACAGTAGTGTGGGATCTTTTACGTCCCACAAGAATCGGAACAGAGAAAGAGCTGTGAGACGGAAGCTACGGTTTTTTGTCCTTATCCGAGAAGACTAGAATCTCTAACCATTTGTTGATATGTCACAAGAAAGGCAGCACAATTTCCTCACAGTTTATCATTAATTTGCATACTTACACTTTTTCACTCTCAGGAAAGAAGGACGACCGCTCGCCGTCTACACAATCTATTGCTTTTATGTCTAATGCGGAACGAAACTGGTATTTTTGTTTCTTCATAGCGTATCGGGAACCAAACTCCTTTTGCCGGGCAAAAAGGGGAAAAAAATCGGCGCGCAAAGCGAGTCGAGGGAGGGCTAGCTCTTGCAGTTTTTCCTTACGGAGAAGATTGTGACAGTCCCGAGGGACTGGAAACTCACTCCACGTGATCATTACGTAGCCACGTGACGTTCACAGTTATTTGGGAACCCTCTAGAATTGCCTGTTCACTGAGTTGGTGTTTTACAATATTTCTCGGAGTATTTTACCTTCATTTCTTCCCAGGGATTACCATGTGAGTTGTTAACTTGATGTGCGAAAACTTAGTTAGCGACCTGCATTACTTAGTTAAGGTTCTAGTTCAAAATTTTTCGATTTATATCATGACACGCTCCGCACAAAATATGCAGTTCGTTTTTCTTTTTATTGAATGTGCTTCGCTTAATGCGACAGGAAACTCATTGTAAGATTAAATAGTTAAATTTAGGTAAATATTGCTTTTGCTTTAGCATGGACAGCTACTTTTTACAGCTTTTTACGTATACAACGTGATTATGAATATGTTGAATTACTGTCGATGTTGAATCTCTGGTTGAACCGGAAGTAAGGTTGAATATTAATATCGAAATTAACATACAGTATTTGTTGTCTGCAAGCAAAAGGTATTCTTCAAACGCTGCCACTTTTACTTTTTTGTTTTTATTTTAATTTTAATTTTTTGGTCGTAAGACTTGTAAAAAACATCATCTTTCCTTAAAAGTCAATAGACCTTGTCACGGTTTTCGACGCCATATTGACCAGTGCGGAATAGGTGGTTTTCACAATGTCGTCATCGAATTGTAAAGTCAAAATATCGAGGTTTTACGATTTCTTATTTACACTAGGTTGAAGGTAAACAAAACTTAACTTTTGTATAAGTTTCCATTCTCGTAGCATGTTTCATTTCGAAAATACAGCAATTTGAACTTCCGAGTTTTCACAGTGCGTGACACCAAAATAGGAATGCTGTCTCGTTGAAAAAAAGTTTCTCCTCTTGATTTTCAGCAGTATAACCAGTTCAAGTATTAGAAGATATGTTTATGTCCACGACTATGCTAGTTGTCGAGTGAAATGAAAGAGCTTTTATAAAAAAAGTGAACTCCAGATGTTTTTGTTGATCTCCTGCTGCCATATTGGTGCACAGAGCTCTACAAAGGTGCGTGAAACGTTTCGGCAAATAACTCAGAAACTGTGAGCTCCAAAGACCTTAGACTTGGACAAATTGTTTACATATTAGTCTTTTATAAAACTTCATTTCCTTGGCTTCTTCCACTGGACCATGACTGGACGGTTTCCAATTTTTTTTTTGTTGCGTGACAGTGAAAACGATCCATATCCCTAAATTTAGGGACAGGGCAAACTGGTCACGCGACACTGTTGAACCAATAAGAAGGTGCGCTTTTGTTCACCAAAACATCGACCAAGTGCTCAAAAATTTTTTTTCACAACTGCAGATGGAGGCAGACAGAGCATTATTGTCTAGGTTTTACACTCTCAAAGAAAACATTTGATGTAAGAGAATAAGTATTATTTATTGCAAGGAATCGTTGGGTTGTTCGAATATTCCAGACCGATCGCAGAGGTTGTGGCTTCAATGAAATGGCTTGCAAGATTTTTGATAGAAGAAAATTGGAATGGTAGAATATTTGATAGAAGCAAACAGGAATGGTACCACCTATTAACTGGACTTCTACAGGACAAGAATCACAGACCAAGTCATCATAACAAAAATAATAAGTAGTTCAAATTTAATAATTTTTCTTTTCGTGTTGCCAGCGCACATGGACGTCACGCATCTGGTGCTTTCTTTGCTAGCTGTCGTTCCTGCAAGGTTCAAATCCAACGCGGATTATCAGTGTTTAATGAGTAGTGCAATACATTTACAGTAAGGTTGAAATTTGCCATCTTTCTTTGATTTTTTTTTTAAGTGTGGATGAACGTTTGGAGAATCTAACAGTAAACAAGAAGACGCCCGAAGGCATAAATACAGGATGTGTTGGTGTAAGTAAGAATTACCGTTATATTGAATGGCAATAGAAAGTTGAGTAGTGTATCAACAACACATGTGTGCAGGAGAGTTAGGGACTAGCACACTAGAAGATGAGTTACACACAGGGGTTCCATTGCTACTCAAAACAAATCTTACAGCAATATTACCACCATATATGTTAAGAGTATGGGTAATTCACTAAAATTTGCATTCCCTTTACTAATGTCCTCAAAAAATGCACTTCCACATTCAACAATAGCATGTTATGTATCATACTTCCAATAATTACAGGGCTGCAAGGCTGTGCTCGAGGGAAAATTTCAGGGAGCCCTTCCGGCTCCCAAACATTTGAGCTAGGGGACCCAGGCCTATGATACAGCCCATTGGTCTCCAAAACATTTTAGCTGGGGTGCCTGGGCCTCCAACTTGCATTTGGTCGCCCGAATTAATAAATCAGTGAGCTGTTAGTTAATTGTTAAAAATTAAACAAATTATTTTCTAAACAAGTCAAGCAGAACCTTGTGAATATTTTTTTTTTTTCATGAAAAATCACATCCTTTGACCTCCTGAGCATGCCCCAAAAAAATCCCCCATGTTGTCATATGAAAGTACGCCGCCGAAGATTTCATGTTCTTTAAATGGAAAAGTAAGATTCTGGTCTGTTAAATATGTATTTTTAAGAAAAATTTTTGGTTCAAAAATAAGGACACTATTCTTTTTACTAATCATAAGTAGGTTTAACCCATTAAGCCCCAATATCCACATACAAATTCTCCAAACTGATCTCCATACATTTCCTTAACGAATTAGTTGAGACAATTTGAGAAAAGTCAAAGATTTTTCTCTTTGAGATCATTTTATGAATTCTCGTAGACTTTACAGTTAACAATCTATGGATATCGTTAGGAGAAAATTGATTTTGGACACTGTTGGGGCGTAAAGGGTTAAATAGCCTGCGTAGCAAGCGTTTCCAATCGAGTTATTCGCGAAAGTTACTGAGAGCGGAAGCAAAAAAAAGGTTGAAGGGGGATGGGGAGGGGAGAAGAGGAAACGCTTGCCCGCAAACCCCACGATTCTGGAAAACGCCCCTTGATATTTCACGGTTCGGTTCATTTGTCAAAATAGAAGCATAACGAACAGATTACCCCTGGATTACCAGATTTGTAAAATTACTTTGTTCGCTAATAGAACACGTTGCAGACGATTGCAAGAACTGTAATAAAAAAGATTTACGATAAAAGAAAGTTAAAACTATGAGCGATTGCTTAGGGATTTCTTGTTTTTTATTGTGTGGCTTTATCTCGTCTGAAACCTTGTCGACACGTCAAAAATAATTTGTTCGGAACAATTCACTCCGCCGGGTATAAGTCTTGCAGAACGGCTGCTCTTCAGCCTGTGTCGAAACGTGCTCTACAATAGATGTTGCTAAATTTCCAATAAACAAAAAGAATCTTTCCATTTCAAAAAGCTGACAAATCGTTTGTCCATGGCGGCTTTAGCTGGTGTCGAGTACCAATGTTCTGATTTATGTTGATGTTATCTCCAACAAACAGTCCATTTTTTCCCGTCAGATCCACGCGCCGTCATTCTCAATAAATTAGCCTTCCCTCGTCTCCACTGCTCGATCTCCAATTATACTTTGAAGACTCTGATCTCATAAACCTTCGCACAAACACGATTCCAACAAAAATCAGTCCAACGCATTTGTAATCTGCGACCACAAATCGGATGAGACCAGGGGCGCTTTCCATTTACGAAAAAAACCCGGAAATTTCGGTGGTAGCAAAAGTGGAATTTCCGATCGGTAAAAAGTTGTTCCATTTGGTCGTAAACCCCGGTACGTGGCCGGGTGCCCGACCGTGGACCTGGAACTGGTACAAACTACAAGAAACGTCAATGGAACACGACATTCCGTTCGGAAATTCCAACCGGGTAAACGGGACCACCTTTTTAGATTTTCCACTTTTTCTGGGAATTTTCCAGTGGGACGAACCGACGAAACGTGTTCCATTTACCGCCGAACCGGAAATTCCGGAAATTTTGACTAAATGGAAAGCGCCCCAGATCTCTGACGCACGAAAACAAAGCATAGCTGGTTTGATTGATGTTTTGAATGCTAAGTAATCAACACTACCCGCACCGCGCCAATCAGAAGCTGCGTTCGTGGGCGAACGCAGTTTTTCAAAATCGTGGGGTTTGCGGGCAAGCGGTTCCTTCGTTCCCCTCCCCCTCCCCCGTCATTAATTTTTTTTTTTGCTCTTGTCCCAGCTTTCTAGACGAACCTCGCGAGGAAACGCTTGCTACGCAGGCTAAGGGTTAAAAGAAAATTCGCTTAAGATTGACTGAGGTCCCGTGGAGCTTTCCGGGATACTGTAGCCTGAGTATCAGGCTAGGAAAACTGCTATGATTTCAACGAAACCGCGGCCGCCCCAAAACTATTCTCTCTTTTGAATAGATCATCTTGTTGGAAAGTCGTCGTTTAAGCGCGGAGCAGAAGTATTTTCTTTCTATATTATCGGTGAAATATTCAGGACAAATTGGCTTTTTGTGGATTTGATGGCAGCTAGCTGCGTATTTATTTTTATTACGTCATACGTAATGACTTGTCACGACACGGAAAACAATGCAGGACTTTGTGGATTTATACCCGTTTCTAAAACAATCACAATAATAGTCGTAGTTTTAAACATTGTATTTTACTGGAATAACAATCTTAAGTTATGTTTTAGCCTCGCAGACACAGCAGTAAAAACAGGTAAAAATATTTAATTAACATAAAAACATACAAGAGTGACTCCCGTGTTTATTCAGCGATTTTTTAAAATACAAAACTATTGTTTCGCGTCGCCGACCGTACTTTACGCCTGTCAGAGCAAAACTAACAATTTCATTTGAAAAACTAATTAATGAACCATCCTAATCTAAAGAAAAAATGTAATGATATTTTGAAAAGCTGTTAAAATCGAAAACTGTGCAGCTTGCGACGTTCATAGTCAAGGATTATGTTGCTGTCTAGAATTTATACAATACAATACAATAACTTTATTTAAAGAGGGAAGCGCAATAACCTTTTACAGTTTTCTAACCTACGGCCCTCAAAAAAATAGATAAATAGATAAATAAATTTAGAAGACTAAAAACAAATAAATTTATAAATATATGTATATATATACACAAAAGAGACAATATTTGCGAAATCGTAGCTCGCTCAGTCAGGGACACCCAACGAGGATATAGTTCAAAACCACTTAACATAGCATTGTTGAACGTATTTTAGTATTCAAACGGTAGATATAGGCATATTTTTATCCCCTAAAAACTTTTCATCTGTTCGGATTTCCTAGCTGAAAGTTTAGTGATCCGAAGATTATAGGGATAAAAACTTACCTTCTCGAAAATTTCAGCCAGGGAAAAGGCTCCCAAAAATACTAGGTGGCCTTTTTTAGGGTCAAAATCCGTTAAAAATGGGTAATTATACCATTTTGTAGATGTTCGAAAATCCTAGGAGAGGCAGGCAAGCAAGAAATTTTACAACAAATGCTCCGAAAATTCTAGATCTCAAATCGTCTTCCGAACAGATATTTTCCCGAAAATTGCCGTTGGGTGCCCCTGCTCAGTCGCTTCGCGGCCTAAAAAGAACGCTCAGCTCGCTAAGAAACTCTTGAGGTCGACTTGTATGTAGTATGTCTATCAAAATGCTTTAAGAAAATGTTGTTAAATCGGGCAGCGGCCGCGCGTTGACGTTTAAAGGTCGTTTCATTTGAATTCACCAAACACCAGCATGTCGCCCGGCTGGGCGTCCTGGACAATATTTTCAGTCGCCAAGTCTTGTGCCGTTAGAGCAAACTCCTTGAACCTTTGTCCTCATCTACGCAGTAAGCTCACTTTTCTCTTCGACGCAGGCAATTCTTTGCTGACGAAGTATCTTTTTTCTGCTTGTGCAATCCAACTTGACTTGCATGTGATTCGAAGTTGCAGCCAATAAAAATCACACAATTTTTCGGGACGGGCACGGGATACGGGAAAGTTAAAAAAACAAGGCAATTTTTGACTCCCAAGAATACGAAAGGAATGCGGTCCCGAATTTAAGACGCTGGCTGACTACGTAACAACATAATTAAAGTTAATCGATATGAGAGTCGAGGAAAAATTATGGAGCGGTATCAGGGTAAAAAAGAACTCGATGTCTATTTTCTATGTCGTCTTGTCTACTTGTTGTGTCGGCCTTGCCGATTTGTCATGTCATCTTGTCTTCTTGTTCTGTCGTCTTGCTCAGCCTCGTACCCAGGCCAGTTCGCGCTATCTGAGTTACCAGCGGAGGCTTGGAACCGACAAGCCTGAGAGGTGACGTCACATCCGAAATCACCGATGACGACTGGGAACGAGGACGCTTCTTGTCTACTTGTTATGTCGTCTTGACGATTTGTCATGTCATCTTGTCTACTTGTTCTGTCGCCTTGTCTACTTGTTGTATCGTCTTGTCTCCCTTTGGCTTTGTCTTGTCTATTTCGAGGGTATCCTAAAATCTAGACTGGACCCCGGACTGGACTTTGGATTCTGGAAAAAAATTACTCCAGAATCACACTCCTCCGCAACCTTTTAAAATTTGGTAGAAAAAGAAAGAGAAATGATGTTTTTTTATGGTCGAACACGCATGAGGGCCGGACATAGACAAATCTAAAAAGTATTCACCCCCCCCAACAACACACACACACACACACACACACACACACACACACGCACACCCACACACACACCGAAATAAACAATCCCCCGAAGAAGACTAGAATGTTCCACAGCTTCAAAAATACAGTGCCGGATCCAGACCTTGAGTTAAGGGGTGGGGGCGGTCTCCCCTCCCCAAATTTTTCGGTTCCCTTGGGCCTTAGTTTGGTCCAAAAATAAGTGGGGGCTCTCCTCCGGATCCGCCTCTGAAATAACCCTGTGAGTCTCAGATAATCGACTGAACAAGCGCGTCAGTCTTGCTGAACTCGGTATTAAAAATTATATGGCTTTCGAACGAATTATATATAACCTTTATTTTAAGAGGGTGACATCAATTACTATGAAAAGTATATTCTCCCTAGTGGCACTCTAGAAACAAAATTAATAATAATAAATATATTACGACAATCATGATGAAAAGCCTATGTACAAATAGTGATTATATGAAAGATCTTAAAAATTTTAGAGATTTAAAAAATTGAGAGATGTTAAAAACGAATGTGAATAAATTAGTAACAAAGGAAATCAATTTACAATGATATTAAAAAACCACGGACATCTTAAAAATCAGAGCAACTTTTTAACTTTTTGATTCAGCAAACACACATCGATGGTAGACCTTCAGCAAACTCTTGAAATATGTACGCTTTACGAAGATTCAGCACACTTTTAAAAGATGAACGCGTTACGAAGACAGAATAGCAGACCTCAGCAAACGTTTGAAAGATGAACGCCGGGGACACACGAATCACCACGTGAGTTAGTGCGTCAAAGTGAGGCAAAACGTAAGCAAGCGCCTCAAAGTGGGGCAAATGCATGTGTGTCGACACAAATTCAATCTCAAAAAAACATCCCTTATTAATTGTACAGGACACGCAATAATGTACAGAACACCCAACAGAAATTAGGGGTTGCGTTCTCTTACCTGGAACGCAAAAATTTTTGACCCCGATACCGTTCCATAGAAAAATATCTAGAACTTCGTCAAAAATCTGTGAATCCAAAAAATAATAGATACTTGTTGACCTACCTTGACCAAAATCGCGCCTGCATCGCGTTGTTTAAAGAGAGAAATAAGCCACAAAATGTGCTGAATATTTCACGAGGCACTTCCATTATGGCTTCCGATACGCAACTCTCTTTGAAAGATTGTGTCAACCTCGTCCCTAGGGTCTTCTCGCTTTCCAATATGGCGGCGGCAGGAGAGAAGACCCTGGCACACTGCGAACTAAAACGATCGCTGATTGGTGCATTCCATGGTGCGTTCATACGTGCGCTCTCATTGGTTTATTCCTTCCAAAACAAAGATGGTTAACATTTGAGGGCTTCGTAGAGGCTGAGAAGTGCTTTCTTCAGTGTTTAAGACCTAAAAGGTGGAGAGAATTCAGGTCTGATTGTTCGGAAAACAGTGACTTTACCGTTGGAAGGCAAAGATTCGAAGATAGTGATATCTGAAACGGTAATCGCTGGGAATATTATGAGGCGTAAAGGTATTTCTGTTGCTCGTTCTATTTGGTTTGTGTGTTCTAAATTACTAAAGATTTGTTTCTTTAATTCCCGATTTGTCAAAGAATACTTGTAAGGCTTCAGCTTATCAATAAATTTAGCTGTCCGTTTGCGAACTGCCTTTTGTTTTCTTTGAACAATAGCTGTATGCATAATATTATTAATGTATGGGGTTATACGGAAATCGTGCATAATCTGTGGTTTGTCTCAGCAGTTTTTTGTCCAGTGAAGCATTTTTTTTTTTCATTTGATCGTAACGTGCATGGGCCTACCTGGCCTTCTTTTAATTTTTTTCACTGTGATTTTGAAGGGGCATGAGGAGCGAGAGAGGCAGATGTCGAAACAAAACTAGAAATTGAAGCCAAACATATTGTCGCTATCCTTCCATATTTTTAATCCTGACTTTTCATTTATTCAGTTTTTAGTGTCACAATAATGATAATTTATTATTATTTGCTCATTTCATAGGCAGTAAAATACAGCTAAATACAGAGACATTGGGAAAATAAACTGTTTCCTTTTCTCAGAAATGAAAAACTTGCATAATTCTAGTTAGTCTTTCTAGTTGCAAAAATAAAATAATGAAAGCACATGATGTCTTTTATTTTATCAAGTTGAAAATAATGATCAGCCCATGCAAGGAAATCTGACAGTCTTGGATTCTCAATTCTGTGCCATGGATACTGCATTCTGGATTCTTTGTCAGTGGAACTTGGATTCTGGATTCCAATTATAAGTGGGATCCAGAGTACTTGACCTTTATTTCAGTTTCCAAGAGAAAAATTTCCCAGATTCCAGATTCCCTTAGATGGGGTGACAGTGATCCTAAGATGAATAAGTTTTCTGTCAAACCAAAACCTGTTAATTGAGCTTCTAATTACTGTAGGCTAAGTGTGCATGTTGTTCTTGTCACTGCATGTTGTTCTTGTCACCATATGCTTGAAAAGGGGGTTTGTGGACCAGGTGAAATAGTGGCTGGCATTGTAGTATTCCAAAACCAGCTGGGTATGATTATGAAGCAGCTATAATTCAGTTCTAAAATTTGGATTTAAAAAAATAAACTGCTTCAAAGGGTGCATATATCACTATCCACTGAATAAACAAGAGAGGAAGGGGCCTGCAGCATCTTGATCCCGGGATTTTTCATTTAGGGATGCCAAGGCTTTTGAAGTGTTTTGCACCAGAGTCCCCATTACCATAGTGAGCTTTTAGTTGCCTAGTCATGGCCAATGATTTTCGGGTCACGTGGCCCCAAGCAATATATTGAAACAGTTTCCCTCCAGTTTGCCTAAGATAAGTCACAGAAATGAATTGACCAAGAAGACCTGGGAAAATGCCACACAGGGACAAGGCAAGGCTTTTAGCTTGTATAGGTGTTGGGCTGTGAGGATGCAGCTGTAAGATGTGCTGGCTCAAATACTTCCAAAGTCTACTTTAAGGTGTTGGTTAGTCTTAGTCATAGTGTCTGTATCATAATCATATCATCAGAAATAATCAGATTAACCCAACTATTAAACTGATAATCAATTATAGTAGATAATAGTTTTGTGACCCCTGTGTACCACTTTCAACACTGAAAATACTTTTGTAAGTGAATAAAACAAAAACCTACCCCGCAAGCAGAAGCTTATCTGTCACATAGTTAAACCAACTAAACATCATATAAACTACATTAAGAGTCCATCAAAAAGACAACACAGGTGTATTAATGTCCTTATTTGTTAACAATGTTTTTGTGTATTTTCCACAACAATCAATTGAACGTTTGTATATTAAGCAGTACTCACTTTGCTTTAGGTTTCAGATCAATGATAGATTATGATAGATAATCAGCACACCACTACCAAGTTATGTCTCAATTAGACTATGAAAGGGCCCATCTGACATGCAAAGCGTGTTTGACTTAAAAGATTATTATCTCCAAATGAGATAGGAATTTTTACAGTGCACATGAGGCAGATAGGACCATCAAATTTTTGAACAACTGGAGTCTAGCCTTTAGTCAATTTGTAAATTGTCATGGCAAAGTGCAGCCCCAAGTAATATGTAAAATAAACCAAAGTCAGGGATTAAGAAAGTTTTTGCTCTAAAAAAAAAAATCTATTTCAAAGTGAAGAATACATTTTGGATTGCTTAATTACAACCAATGGAAACACTCTTCACTTTGTGGTAGCTATTAAAGCAGGGTTAATGCTTTTTTTTACATCTGAGAGGCAAAAAAAACAACAATAACAACATATTAAATCCTCTATTAAGGCCCCACTCTCTCAAATAAGCCCTCCTTTTCAGTGGAAGAAAGTTTTAACAATAAGCCCCCCTCTCTTTTAACCTCCATCCCACCTTCCCTCCTTTTCTTATTCTTCACTAATAAATAAAAGACTGTACCAATCAATGACAACTGTAAAACTTTGTGTGGACCGATCCAGGATGGTTTATTCAGCAACTGGAAGTTCGGATTTGTTTTTGATCATCGGCTGCTTGACCTCCAACCTTCTTGTACTTGGGCTTTTTCAGTTGGCATTTTTTTTGTTTGGGGAACTAATATCAGCGTCTTTGCTATATAAAATAAGGCCCCCAACTCTATTGCCCGGAAGCATTGTGAACAGAGTTAGATATCAAAGCCAATAACAAAGTCTAAAAACTGTGAGGTAGATGAAGATTGACAATAATTTTATTACCTGCACCAGATCAAGTGACAAAATATCCAAACTGAAAAGGAACTGTTTAATTTTCAACCAAAGTTTCCTTGAATTGTCTTAACAAAATAGTGTTCTCTGGTTCTTGTTTTGAGAAAAAAAATTGTTTTTTTACATATCAGAGTTCAGTTAAAATGAGTGCAGACAGAAAAACAATAGTCAAAAACCTCATGAAGATCTGTAACAAAACTGACGATAACTTATCAGCTTAAAGTGTCCGCGACTTAAGTTAATGCTTAGTTGAATTTCGGAACGGAAGAGGTTTTAGAGCGTCATGACAAAAAATTCCCTGGCTTCTGAGGTCTGTTCTCGAAATTCCTAAGATGAAATAAATTGCGCTCACGGTTAGAAAAAGCTCCTCCTTTCATGAAAAAAGAAAACTGAACCTCTGGCACTCAGGGTGGGCAAAAAAAGTAAACAGTGAAAAAAGGTCGGTATCGAGTGCCGTGTACGCTACAGAACGTTCAGGGTTAAAACAAATGAAGGTCATTGAACAGAAAATAAGATCGCTATATCATTCTACCGTATTCCTGTGGCTTGTAAGTGCATTCTTTCATATTTTCAGCTTCTTTTGAGTTTGCCGTTGCCGCCATTTTGTTTGTTTTTCACCAGTCTCAAGACCTCGTACCCAGATCCTCTCACTCTTTATAAATTTCTTTATAAATTTCCACTCTCCGTGGACAAATCAGTCACGTGATTTCTGCTGTGTGCCAGGGTCTTCTCTCCTGCCGCCGCCATATTGGAAAGCGAGAAGACCCTGGGGACGAGGTTGAGATTGTGTATTCCTCATGAAAAGCCTTTGAAATATGCCTGAGAGCCTCGAAAACAGTGAAGTCTGGTCTTATCCGCAATTTTCCCCGAGAACAATAGCTCCATGACGTCACAACCGTCTCTAAATCTAGGGATATTCCGGACTGTTGACGAGTAGGTAGCCTGCGTGCAGACGATAACTAAACTCTGATTAGCACCGTCTGCGAAGCGGCGCAGAGATCCTTGTTCTGGACCCCCAACGGACTCAACGAATTACCGGAAGTGCGTTTCGAATTTCCCTTCAACGTGATTGGCTATTACCAGTCTTGCGACAAACAAAACAAAGGTCTTTTTTAACTGGCCAATCGTGGTGCGTACTCAAATCTGGGTACACAGCTGGAAGTCCAGAACAAGGATTTCGGCGCTGTTTCGCAGACGGAGTTAACCAGAGTTTAATTTCGTCTGCGCGCAGGCTATCGAGTAGGCAAACGTGTGAGAAATTACAGTGCTTGTATGAGAATCCAATGTCGAATAATTTCCGTAAAACGGCTGTTCTGAAAAAATATCCATTGCGAACTAAAGCTACAAAGCAAAGGATTGTCCTAAAAATTTTGGGGGGCGTACCTGTGCTTAAATTTCTCCAGAGGCTTGTTTAAGATTTTCCATGGGCTTTCTTACAGACAAATGTATAGAAAATTTAAAAAATGGTTCTAGGTCTTCTAGTGCATGTAACGCCCTCACTTTTTCAGTAGAATTCTTAGGAGTGAATCTTTAGTTTGCAGTTCATATATATTTTTTCAGAACAGCCGTTCTACAAAAATTATACGACATTAGATGCTCATACAAACACTGTAATTTCTCAGGCGTTTGCCTACTCGTCAAGATGGCGTCGAAAACCGTAACAAGCAAATTCGGTTGCTTACTATGAATTTCCGCGTGAAAGCTCATCGATACGCTTTACTTTCACGTCGCATTCGGGGACGTCCCTTATAATTACTAAGTTTAGAAACTTCTGGAAGTCACTTGTTTGTAATGATGTTCTTAATACGCAACCGTGTTGAGATGGTGCCTGTGATGGGAATACAAGTATTTTCAGAACTAAATACAGAAGTTAGACAAGTTTCGAACTTTAAGCCCGATTCTTATGTAAGTCGAAGGAGTCGAGTTGACTGTGTGAGATGATACTGGCACTCAAGATTGCGTGTAGATTGAGGGGAAAAAAAAGAAAATAAAAGGCCTCGCAGCAATTGCTTGACGTGTAATAGACCTTTCCAACTTTTTTTTAAAATTTTGTTCATGGACACGTTAGGGAAAATAAATCTGTCGACTAGCTGGAAAAACCGCCCTTAAATTAATAAATGTTGCGAAGTTTAAAAGTGATTTGTTTAAAACTAACGGAGAAAAAGCATCTCAAAGTCGCCAAGTTTTAAAGACGTTTTAGTGGGGCACAAACTTGCCGCACAGCATACAGACTTCTGTATATTTTCGCAACTTTCCGGAGCTATATCTTCAAACGCTTAAGACGTCACTAGGCCCAGACACAAATATCCGGATATTTTTTGAGATATTTAGAAGTTTCCGAGATATTTAGAAAATATTGGAAATTTTTAAGATATTTAGAAAATTTTGCCGGATATTTGGACAAGTTTATAGCTTTTTTGGCTGTTTTCCAGCTTTTCTTCGCTATTTTCTTTGACAGAATACTCAGTTTTATCATTCCATGCCACAAAGTAATCCACTTCAGCAGTTTTCCACTTGATTAATGTGTTCCATATCACTAGACACTATAGCAGCCAATTGCCAAAATGGCCGATGCTGGAAACAGCCTGAACATACTTTTCATCTCCCGCTGAGGAAAATTTTGGCCTAAGAGATTCAAAATCGGCTTTTTTTTTTTTTAAAAAAATACGAGATATTTCGAAGATTTTTCGAGATATTTAGAAAATGTTTTGGGATATTTAGACAGTTTTTTGAGAATTTCCGGAAATATATTTAGGTGATTTTACGAGATATTTGTGTCTAGGCCTAGACGTCACTTTCAAACTTAGGAAGTTCAACGATATTAAGGTGCTCTTGCCAGTGGTTTCGACTAATTTTCTAACTGGTACATGTCAAGAGTTGAAAAAACCCGTCGAAGTGTTTATTACCTTTGATGAGCATAGTTGCAGTATATGAAAGAACTTGAGTAGCAAAGGTTATACGTAGGACACTTAATGCGAGAATGCCGATCGGTTTGTTGCGTGCTTGTACGGAAATTGTGCCCTCGAAGTAAATATGTTATGATTTTGGAAAGTGAATAGTTTAAATGAATGAACAATATACCATAAACAATTATCGGCATTATGAATAGTGAATGAAGGAAAATCATTAACTGCGATCATCTCAGTTCTAATTACGCGGAGATTAGAGTGATTTTACCAAACGTGTGAAATAGATACTAACAACTTATGACAAAGAGTTATGAGTAAAAAAAGGAGACATTAGAATTAGTTTATAATAGTGAGTAACAGTCTGCTATACCTAGTTCGCGAGTTATAAGTAGAATCACTTTATCGTATTTATCGTGCAAGGTAAATTAATATCAAAAGGAGCAACACTTTAAATGCGTTTCATTTTTTTTTTTAGATTTTCCTTTGAGTGAGATGTAGCTTCCAACGCGAGCTGTCACTGAATCATTTTGTTGCCGAACATGAGTACATTTTCTTTGGAACAACTGAACTATTTCAAGTTCGCCAAGGTTGTTCTTGATGAATTTCCAACAGCACTGCGCAAGGTATTTGTACACTTGTGGGACACCAATGTTGCTCCTACACCCGGCTTCAAGGTATGGGATGACACGCCACTAGTTAGGAACATGTTCCTTAATAAGGAGGGTGGAAAGACCAAAACTGTGCCAACCATGAAGTCATATAAGGAGTGGGACTGCACGGCTTTGTTTGAAGCCACTCTCTATGCTCAAAGCTTTGCAGTGCCAGTTCCAGGCGGGAAAGGGAAGACCTTAGCCGATCTGTATGTGAAACCCTATCGTTTACCCAGCGGGGCATTCCATTCGAGCGTTACAAGCCCTTCGGGAAACAACGATGAAACATTTGCCTTAGCTTTGGATCAGCTTCGTTTATTACGAAACAGTCTTTGCCACAATAGCAACTCCGAGATTGTTAAGAAAACCTTTGACCAGTATATAAAGCTATCTAAAGATGCGTTCGCAGCACTTGGACAAAGCTCTACAAGGATCGATGACATTGGAAAGCTGGCGGAAGGAGACTTTCCCACTGCCAGGGTTCAACAGTTGGAACTAGAGTTAAGACAGGAGAAATTGAGGGCGATCGAGGATGGCATATACCATATCGAAGATCAAGTCAAACATGTCGCCTCGGGCGTGACGAATGTAAGCAGTGAGGTAGAAGATGTAAAGAAAGAAGTGAACGATGTTTGTTCCCAAGTGAAAGATGTCAAAACTGAAGTGCTAGATACGCGTACAAAAGTGGAAAAAGTCGAGTCAGACGTCAAGAATATTAACACGGGAATGGAAGACATGAGAACCACGGTGGAGGATGTCGGGGCACACGTGAAAGATGTGAAAACTGGACTAGGAGATGTGATAACTTCGGTGAAAGATGTTGGGTCAAACGTTAACGAAGTGAAAGCTGGAGTGGTAAATGTCAATAAAAACATGGATGTTTTTGTGACAGAAGTCAAAACAGTACTGACAGATGTGAGAACAGAAATGGACGAATTAAAAGCTAGTGTCGAGGATATGAAACAAGCCAATGAGGCGGTACGCTCGAAAGGTAGGCGGAATATTGTATTTTTTCATAGCTTGCGAATGTTATGCAGTAATAGCAAGTTTTATCGTAATCCTTTGGCGGGTAATGGTAAGACTGCTCAGCGCGCACACACATCCTTCATTTACATCAAGCAAAAGAGGTAAATATATAACGAACGAACAAAAGGGTTAGGATGGCATCACCTTCGCACATTGGGACATGTAAAAACAGTTTCTCCAGTGAATGAAAAGCAGAGATGAAATAAGAAGTGAAAAGCATCTAATGAATTAAAAAAGTGGATACGGCCATTAGGCCAGCCTGTTCACAGACCCTCTATTTTCTCTTCAAAGTCCGTCGAGCGCGCGTGATAAAAAAACCGCGGGGATTAATTGACCGCCAGCGCAAGGAGGTAGGGGTAGGGAAGAAGAAAGTAGACGGTCTGTAGACATCTTTGGAAGCAACTGAAACTTGCTTTTCCCGGGAAAAGCAAATTACCATTGGCTGAACGGCGATTATCCTGTCATCATCATGTCAACGACTCATCACGATCGCGTCATGCGAGTAGCAGCGTTTGTCATCGCCGGGCGCGCTAACCGCGACACTTACCAATAATATATTGTAATTTGCATAAAAAAAATAACACCGATTGTGAACTTGGGCTGCAGTCATACTACAAGCTTGTGTTGACCATATCTTTTGTTTCGGAGTGTAGACTATGGAAAGCGTGCTTGACGCCTGTTTGGCACAGTTTTCAAGCAAGTAGGTGCTCAAAGAAGGTCAGCGCCAGACTGTTTTCGGTTTACTGGGGCAAAAGGATGTTGCGGCGGTTCTTCCCACGGGTTTTGGGAAAAGTTTTTAAATTTACCAGTTGTTTGCGGTAGTGAAATTCAAACAAAGAGAAAAGAACGTGGTATTAGTTGCATCGCCATTGCGATCTATTATCAAATATGATCAAGTTGAGGCAATGAGAGAAGCTAGCGTTTCAGCAATTGTATTACCTTGCCTCGGAACCATGAGGTGATGTGGACATTCTTTTAAACCGAAACCTATCATCGTCGTGCTCGCTTTCTTGAAAGCTGATCTTAATAACAGAAAACAGTTCAGCCCAGGTGCTTCTAACCTTTTTACTGTAAAGCGAACAAACCCTACTTGACTGATCTTCTGTTGGCGAAACGGTAAAACCAAGATCTTTTTCAACTTTCGTTTTGTAACACCTTCACAAAGTCTCAATAAAAAGATTCTCTGTAGCTTTAAGGGAACGGGATCATTGCCAAGCACTATAGACGTATAACCATCACCCACATATCCTACAGTGATTAGATGGGCCGATTTGTTTTGGCTTCGGACCTCTTTTAGCAGGCTTTTTCGACGTTGAAGCAGTCTGACATGTTTTTTACACACACGCGACTCCGAGTGTCATTGTTTTTCTTTGCGTACTTAAGCTAACTTAAGCCAATTGCACAAGAAATTTATATCTCCAATACCATTGGTCCAATTTAATTGGTACTGTAAAAGCAGAGGTGATAACGATGAGGCGTTGACATGGGGGAGGGACTTAACAAACCTCTTTTTTTCCCAAAGATGTTTACAGACGTTCTTTATTTTTCTTTCTCGCGCTCCGCGCTCGCCGATGTTTTCGAAAAGCAAAATAAAACAACGGCTGTGTACAGGCTACCATTAGGCTAAAATCTTTCTTCTTCGTTTTTCCACGTTAGGTGGCAGTACATTCCAAATCTCTACACCAAATACATGTAACTTGCTTTGACCCACTAGCCTTCGATATATGTTTACTCTACGTAAAAGTTATTAAAAAATCCGGCGGTTTGTATGCCACTGAATATCTAATTTTAACAAATTTTTATGTCACCTGTGATCTACAACCGAACAGACACACGGAAAATGGATTTGTGCACGTGACCGCTAAGAAAGACGCGTATAAGGCTATGTTCACGCTACCGGATAGCTTTTTGCGCTGGCACGAAAACCATACCGGGTAGGGCTTCTGTTCTCACATAAAAACGGTGATCTCGTCGCGATTTGTGTAACGGAGCGATGCTGCTTCGCGCCGATCTTTCAAGTGGGGAGACATTAATCGGATGCGTGCTCAAACTATACCAGAGAGCTTTTCGTAGTAGCAGGTATTGTGTAAACGTACGTAGCCTAAGAGTCACTCTGGGTGATGACCGTTGGCGAGCGCAACTATTAATAACTTAGCAATTATTTAACAACTACAGATTTCATTTTACTGTTTGTGTCTTCAGTTATAGATCCCAGATGACATCAAAATACCTTAAGAACAAGAAAATCGCACTTGAGCAGTAGGAGTGTGTGTGTTACTGATGTTCGTGCCTCGTTTAATATTAATTCTTGTGCTTGTGATGTATCAGGATAACAAAACATACACAGGGCTAAATGAAATATATTTGTGCTGTAAATAACGGAATGTAAAGCAACACACTTGCTTCTTAGCGCTGGGCTGTACATGTTGAAAGATTTTTTCTAATTTACGGATTTTCCTTGTCACCAATGCTATTTTTTGTTTAGGTTTGTTCTTCCTCTAACCTTTTTTCGAGGCCTAATCACGTGTTAAATCCGAGATAATCACGAAAGTGTTCAGGACTGTGCGCTATGTTGGTAAAAAACCCCCCAAAAACCAAACAATATATCCTGCAGACATACAAAGAAAGCAACTCTGTGACGTCAGCCGTGTGTCCTCTGTCTATAGGCTCGTGTGTATCAACTCCGCCTTTCAAAGGCTTTTCGTTGAAAAAGTCTTACCGCGGAATCAGAAGTTTTCCGTGGCTCGTGAATGACTTTTACGCAATTGCGCAGTTGGGTATGAAGCCTTGAGAAACTCCGTCATAAAAAAACAAATTTTATTCATTTAAATTGAATGTGTTCTGCCTTGAGCGCACTAGATTTTGTCAGCTCATCACAACTACGTTTTAACCTAAAGGGGTTGAAGCGTATTCTAGTGGGATTCTCAACCAAATCGATAAACTAATTATGTTTGAAATGACCCGTCTTGATAACGTGTTATTGCCATTTAGGTCATGTGGTTCCTGAATCCTGTGTGCCTAATGAAATTCCCCACTTTTATGGTCGTCAAAAAGAGTGCGAGGCAATCCTCGACCACTTGACAGGTAGCGAAAATACTCGTCTGGTAGACATTTGGGGTTCACCAGGATTTGGAAAGACTTCAGTGGCAATCAACATAGCACATCGACTACTGGAAAATAGGATTCCAGTATATTTCGTATCCCTACGAGGAATGAGAGGCAAAGATGAGCTCGTCTCAAAGCTGCTCAGTATTTTCGCAGATGTCAAACAGACACCTCATCTCTTGCCTTCCCACTGGCTTATTCAGTGCTTACGACAGGTCCAAAATCCATTTGTATTAATTCTCGATAACGCTGACGACCTACTGGAATCTGGAGACACCAAAACCAAAGAAGAAGTTCTTAAATTAACGGAGGACATTCTCGTTGAAATCTCTCATATCAAACTTCTCTTCACGACTCGTGAATCGCTAGACTACTTGGGGTACAGAGTTGCCCTTCATCTAGAAAAAGTTGGAAAACTGGATGAAAGATCCTCTGCCAGCTTAGTTGAGGTGTTGTTACCAGACGTATCGACGAATAACTGCCGAAGCATAATGAAGGAATGTGGACAGGTTCCCCTGGCTATGCAGTTGATGTGTAGCTCCATGAGAGAAGAACATCTGTCATGTGATGAAGTTCTAGAAGAGTTAAAACATTCAACAATTGTCCAGGTTTTGGACAATGAATCGTATTCTGACGAAGCGAGGCTGAAGAATGTAATCAACAGGTCTTTTCTAAGACTTGGAGAGAAAGAGAAAGAAGCATTTGTATCTCTGGCCGTTTTCCCTGGTACCTTTGGGCTGGAAGAAGCTAGAGCTGTATTACCTCAGCTGACAGAATCAGAAAGATCTACGAGAAGCAAGAGAATTTTACGATCGCTTGAAAGAAAATCTCTAATAGAAAGCAACAACGATTTTGGATCTTTCTCAATTCATCCGCTGCTGCGATCCTTTGTAGTCGAAAAGACATTAAGTGACGATAAAATAAGAGCAGTATTTCACACAGCACAACTTTGTTTCTATGAATATAATATCACTAATTTTGAAAAGGCTAGTGAAATGTTTCTTACGGGTTATTCCAATGACGCCTTCGAAGTTTTTGTCCGTCAGCGAGAGAAGATCGTTTTATCCCTGCTTAGTGGAGCCAGGGAAGATGAACTTTACAACAAGACTATTCACGTGTTGTCAAAGGCAGAGTTTTTTCTCTTCTCTCTGTTATATGACGAAGAATTGCTCTATATAAGGCTTTATGACGCTGCGGTTGAAGAGGCAAAGAAAAGGAATCATTGGGACGGTGAACTTAAGCTGCTCGCTGCCAAGTACTGTGGTTGTTTGGGTTGGTTCTACGACCATGAACAAAATGAACACCATCCCCTGCAAGGTAGATTTACTGATGATAGTGATTGCCCACCAAAGCTTCTTTGTTGTTTTGGTTTTTATCATCTTCTCAATGGTAAGCTTCAAGAGGGAATATCGTTTCTTGAGCGTTTTGTGCATTGTGCGAGTACGGACCATGATGAAAACGTTCTTAAGATCTTAGCCTACCATGTTCTTGCCATTTGCTTCAGGAAGCAGGAAAGCGATGAAATGGCGTCACTATTTGAAACTGTCTGCAGTGAAGAGAGTAAGGCTTCGTCATTGTCCCCCGCATTTTGTAGTCTTTTTCTAAAAGAGACTCCATCATCATCTAAAGAATCAAATTTTCACTGTCTTCAGAGTTCTGTTGCTGAACGAGATGCTTTCATCTTTGGTGTAATAGCTGATTTGCTTCCCCCTCTTTACAAAGCTCTTGGTGATCAGATGAAGCTTGAGCTATCTACTCCTGTCACCAGTTCCCTTTTGAGGTTGCACAAAGGTCTTCTGGTGTCGTTTAAAGAAGGTCGGATCCGTGTCAGGGTGATGGAGACTTGCTGCAACGCGTTAGACAGATTGGCTTGTTATCAGGAGGCAGCAGAAGGTTTCCACATGATAACTGCTCAGCTGGAGAACGACCGAGGAAACCATGAAGACACAGTTCGAAACTACCATGCCCTAGGCTTGGCGCAAAGCAAGTTAAAGGAATATGAGGCTGCTCATTGTTCCTTTAAGAGAGCTTTAGAAATACAAAGAAATCTTTTACAAGAAATGACGGAATCAGCGCTTGACAAAGAGGTGATCAGCCAGACTGTGGCATTGTTGACTTCACTCTTTGAAGTCTTTGAAAATACCAGTGCTACTACTGGTGATGTCGACAATTTCTTGGCCGCTTGTGAAGAACTTGAAGGTATTGTAGTTAAGTCAAAGGGAGATGACTTTGCTAAGTACATCAGAATTCTGGGAAGTATTTATAACAATTTAAGTCATTGTTTTGATGCAAACGAAGACTACGACAAAACTCTCATGTTACTCGGGCGGGCGAAAAAGTTAACGAAAGAACACCTAGGGGATTGCGTTGAGACAGCAAATGTTCTCACTAACGAAGGCGAGGTGTATATGAAGATGGAAAGATATGATGAGGCTCAAAAGTCGTATCGACGTGCTCTAAAGTTGAGGAAAAAATTGGGTATTGAGAATCATGAGGATACTGCTTTTATTTGCCATGGAATTGGGAGGATTCTCTTAAATAGGGGTAAGTACGATGATTCTCTAAACGCGCATTTGCAAGGCTTACGGATTAGGAAGACACACTTGGGTGACGATCACCTCTTGACAGCCTCGAGCTTGGATGACTTGGCATTTTGCTATTACAAAATGGGCAAGTTTGAAAAGGCTGCAAAAAAATGGTCCAAGGTTGTTAAGTTAAGAAGAGTGTTGAACGGCATTCACCAAGATACTGCCCGATGCTTTCATAATCTGAGTGAAGTCTATGTTGAAATGGAGAAGAACAGTGACGCCTTTAGTGCTTGTCAGCAAGCTGTAGACATAAGGCTGGAAATAATGCCTGAACACGTAGACACTGCTACTGAGCTACACCTTCTGGGATCAATTCAATTTAAGATGGCGGAATTTAAGGCAGCAGTCAGGTCCTTTCGGCAAGCATCAAAATTAAGGTCAAAATTGCTTAGTGACAGCCACCAAGATACAGCGCTCAGCTATCATTGTCTCGGTGAATCGCAGTACGCTTTGGGCGACTTTAGCGACGCATTGGAGTCTTTGCTGACAGCTTCAACTATCAGAAGTGATATCCTGGGACATCATTCCCTCACGGCCGATACAGAGGAGCTTCTGGGTCGCACTTATAAGGCCTTGGGCGAGCATGACTTATCTTCTCATCATATACGTAAGGCACTCGAAATAAGGGAGCTCTGTGAGAAAACTGTGTTTGATGATCCCAGTGATCCGCTTCTGGGAAGTTATTAAATGTTGCCGGTGGAAAGGACTGCTAAGAAGCCCAAGTTAACATATACGTAGCTAAATGTAATTTAGGCTCAGTTTAAGACGAAACAATGCTGGCCAGCAGTTTTCCCCCGAGGGTTGGTATCTGGGGTTGCCGGGGGTTGCGTCATAAAAGTCGGATAAAAATAGTGAGATTTCTAGAGGTGTCCCGTTTTAAGCAAAACACTGCCTCGGCTTTTGAAGGCTACCGCTCGTACATCAAGTCAGACAGTAATAATCGTCCGAGCAAACGTCGTCACAGGTTTTATAATAGTAAGCCAACGTTGCTTAGTATTTGTTTATTATTACATAGCTGGACCTCTTTTTCCAGTAACGCTCGCTCTTATTGGTTACTTCGAGGGCGCATGGTATGTGACAGTAGAGAGTTTAAGAATCATGTTTACAGTAAACGGCAAATGTCAGATTAAAGATGTCAGTTTAAATTGATTAGGAAATGAACAAATGAAAACTGCGCCAAATAATTCTTATCGATGAACTTAACATGGAACTACTACTGAATGAACACTAAACGACAGGTAAAGGGAAGTCTTAATAACGTGGTACAAATTGACGTTTGCCGTAAACGTGATTCCTAATCTTTCTTGCCAAAGAGTTTTCCCGGGCAAAAGTCTTTGATGGCGTAACATTGGAATATCTGTGACGTCAGAAGATGACACTGCGCTTTTATCCCCCTCGGACGTTAACCGCCCGCTGAGATTTAACTTCATAAGATTTACAGGTAGAAGTTTTTACTCCAGGACAATAATATAACAAATATCTTGGTGACTGGCACAATCAATCAAGATATAGTTCACGAAACAACACATTCATACTCGTCTTTGTCTTCTTCGGCTGCTTCGTTGGATGCTTCATGTTCATCTCCAGACCCTTCATCGTCCTTACTTGTGCTAGATCGCGGTGATGGATGACTGGACTCAACGGAAGGACTACTGTCCTTTTGTTCTTTAGGCGCATTCTTAGCGTCGGTCAGCGCTCTCTCAATCGCGAGCCAGAGTTCCTTATGAAGGCCGAAGAACAAATAGTAGCCATGACTTAAAACAAGGGACACAAGACAACACAATGTTACTTTCAGTCCACATTTAGTTAAATATGAAATGTATACAGTCAGGACTGCACGTAGCCTTATATTCAATCGTGTTCAATGACCAAAGGCAGTTGATATGCAATAGAAAATAATGAAAAAGCTTAGCTTACCACTGGAGTTTAAAAGGTTATTGAAGCTTTCAGATGACAAGCGACGTAACATGCTTGGAAACGTATAAAATATAAAAACCATGCACTAGAGTGGAACCTGAATAAACTTAATTTACATCGATTTGTAGACTTTGCTGACACTCGTATCTTACCGAAAACTCACTCTGCACTATGCTGAGATCAGGCTCTACTTTCATTTTCCTGGGTAAATAGATTACCTGTCGGCAACGTGAATTGAAAATTCTTGTGTACCTGAATTACGTGTGCTTGCGAATCGAACAATGATTGTTGCATCACTTGCATGTGCGTTCACTTGATTACTGTGACATCAGACTAACCTTAAAGGGACAGGTTCACGGTTCAGTGCATGCTCATTTATCAAAATGCTGTTTTTCTGCCGGGACATGCTGTATCATCTATCCAAGCGATATGATCATGTCATAATGTTGTCAAAGAACCAATCTGCACACTCCTCTGGCAGTAAATTGCACTTGATCAACTTAAATATTTGAACATAGCTGTAAATTAATCAACCATGGAATGAAACCTTCAGGTCAACAATAAATTCAACGTTGGTAATGTTGGCATTAGCAACTAATTTTTTCTGCGATTTTGGTACTCTCCACCCTACTTCAGGTTACTCTGAAATACATTTCTACTTTGAAATACACTCTGAGATCGCTAAGATACATGTGAGTGGGATTATTAATTGATAGAATTAATAATAAATTGGAAAAAAGTAATTTAATTAATGAGCATGCGCTTAACCGTGAACCTGTCGCTTTAACCTCAACATCAGGGCCTTCGCAGCCACATACTATGCATATTAGGTGGTACAAAACGAGCATCCCAAGAACGTCGACAGATTTCGGAGAAACCTCGCTATACAGTTAATAAAGTATGACTGACCAAGAATAGTCTGCGGATTCCTCTTGTCGCCCGCAATCAATATGTCAAAAACAGGCATTTTCAAGCGTCAAGCTGTCTTCGAGTCTCCCTGACAAGACAACCTAAAAGGACGGACACCTCACCAAAAGCAGCCTCGTTCCCAGGTTCTCTCTCCTTCCCGTCTCTTTCTCGCTCCGTAAGGACGAGTAGGAGAGAACCCTGGGAAAACGAGGTTGCACCAAAAGGACACGTAAGTCAAGTCAATCTTTATTTAAACACGGTAAAATCCATCAGGAATTTAAAAAATTAAAAATAACCTAACTATCCTAAACAAAATTCAAAACCTGACTACAACTAATCTAACTAAAACCTGTTTTTCATGAATGCCGTGTATAACATTAAAAATGAACATTGACTAATCTTTTAAATTGACTAAGAGATTCGGCTTCTCTCACATGACAGGGTAGGCTGTTCCAGAGAACTGCTCCGCTATAAGTAAAGCTGTTTTTCATGAAATTAGTTCGCGGAAATGGGACAAATAGTTTGAGAGTGGTCTCTGCCTTCCTTTCCTTTAATTGGCACATATTAAGGCTATTTAGGTTTTAAAATAGGTTCTTATTTTTGAAAAAAAAAGAAGATAATAATAGTTATGATGATACATTTTAGTTTAGAGAATGAGGTGCAATTCAGCCTACTCCTTACAAAAAGATCTTCTTACCAGTAAAAATGACCATAATTTTCAATTCCTCCTTCAGAGCACACATTATTTTACATATATTTTAGAAAATTAAAACCTGTTTCAAAGTTAAGGCTAAACAGGTTCTTGTGTAGAGGGGGGTACTAACTCGCACATTTTAGCCTAACGACGAATTCTTAAAATCGTGTTCTCGCTGGGTAGTACTGTATTGTAGTACTGCAATAAGAAATTTATACAAAAATACAAAGCCACAATGCGTGTAAAGGGGTTTTGTTAAACGGCGGTGAATTAACAAGATTTTAAACGAGGAAAACCGGAATAGTTGCAAATGTTTGAAGAAAGCAAGTAAGGAACTACCCTAGTGTCAACATGCTTGTGTGTAAGCTCTAACTTCAGTCGTGGAAATACCAGACTGTTCACATTCCCCTATTTTCCCGTAAGACCGTCGAGATCGAGCGCTTTATGCTGTAACGGCCGACCATCTGCCCAGGGGGCGGGCATTGGGGTTCGCCTTCCCCCAACCGTCCTCCACCCCCTTAGTACATTTGATACTCACCCAAGTCTGAACTCGGTACATTTGAAACCAGGATTGCCGCGCGTAAGGGTAGGTTCTCAATTCTAACGATCTTTCGGAAGAATAGGGGACTGGGTACAGTCTACAGTCATGGGACATTTTGCGGTTTTTTCAAAATTTATGGCGAGGGCAGGGGGGAATTTTGAAGCAGCATGAATTATTTTCGTTAACAGTAGCCTCCTTTCTTAAGTTAGATTTCCCTTCCATCAACATCTTTTTTACTTCATCTTCCCACCCAAAAACATTTTAATGGTCTGTTCCTTAGAATCTAGATTTAGTCGAAATCATTTGAATTACATTGTAAAATAAATCAATTATTCATTAAAGTTGTGACAAATTAAATAGAGAGCATTTGAGTCAAAAGCAAAAGTAGACTTCTATATACCCCGATACAAATCAACTGGGTTGATGAATTAATTGACAGTAAAACTGACTTTGGACAGAAACTCCTGCTCAGCTAATCATTGTAAATTAACTTTGATACAGATTTTTAGTCATTATTTTATATTACAAGTGGAATAAAGATATTAATGTTAGATCCGTGTGGGTTTTACAATGGCTAGCATTCGCCTTGCTATTATAAACGCCCATGGGGATCCCCTACTCAAAAAGTATATAGCACTTTGTTTCGCGCCGTTTACGCAAGGGATGGCGCTACAAGTCAGCTGACTAGAACCTTAGTTGTTCTCGCCATTTTTCATGAAAGTTAGCTGAAACCCGTAAATTAAACGCTGTTAGATCTCTGTTGTAAGCCAGGGATACATTATTTTTAGTTACACTATCGTGCTGCTTGTCTAATTGAGGACAAATAGCAAGTAATGTGAGATTTTTAATTCTTGCACGTCCCTTTTTTTATATCCGTTCGTTCGGTTCCTTCATAATGAACATTTGTAGCATATATTTCTTTTTTTCTGCTGACATAATTCGAACTCATACCACGGACGAAGTTTGAAACTATGGACTGTCAATAAAACTGGCACGAAAGACACTTTAACTATGAGTCATTAACATGATATTAAATTTACCAATTGTGCGCACCCCATGCCTCAAGAGCTTCAATTCCATCCTTCATCCGGGACTAAGATTCCACGTTTGTTTCGTGAAGTTTAATGGCGTCGTCAATGAAATCTGTCATACACGTGCTGTCACGCAAGACTAGAGAAAGTATCAACCACCAGTCGTAACATCTGGCCTCAGTAAACATCTGCAGCAAGAATCTTAACAAAGCGTACGGTGAAAATGTAACCCATGGAGATAAGGCTTGAAGAAATTATACCTCAAGGAAAACGTGTTTTGTCAAAGCATCAGCTAACAGTTGCTTAAGTTTAGTTGAGTTCTTATGTTGAGTGGATTCAGTGGCGTAAGTCTTGTTTGTTTCATAATCTGGGGCCCGTTTCTCGAACGTCCCGATAATATTAACGGCCCGTAAAGCTGTTGTTGTTTGCACGCAAGATAGAGGTTTCAATAGTTTTGCATCTAACATGATAAAACTATCAGTTAATGAAACAAAATGGAGTAGTTTGTTAGCCAGGACCCACGCTCTTATTCTTTATATTTCGATTTGAATATTTGATTTCGTGCCCGAAACGTTACCGGGACTTTCAAGAAACGGGCCCCTCACGGCGGCTTTTTTAGTTGGATGCTTTCTGCACAAGGCCTGACCTATAACGCCTAAAGGATTTCTTAAAAGCGAGAACAAGCTACCTCATAGCGAAGGCTGTGCTGCTTTAACAAAGGACACTACAATGACAGAATTTTTCGAGAAAAGATGCTTGAATCTGGCTTTCCTTGATTGGAAGGGTACGGGAAATGTTTTTGTCTAAAGTGATATGGGAATAATTTTTTGCTTTTACACTGCAAAAGTACAGTATACGATGTAATCTAACCAAAAAGGGTCAAGAACTAAATTAGACCGACCTGATCTCCCTCAGAGCTTGAAGTGAGCCCCTGAAAGCAAGCTGAGCACGAATCTCTTGCACATCCACGAGCCCAGGCCCCTCTCCTCCCCAGATCCAGTCTTCCTCGCCATCCATTGAGTACGCCAAGCAACTTGTTTCTGACGGATCACCGCTGATACGTCCAAATTCATCATCTACAACCAAGGAAGTAGCAATCACGCTTGAAATATCTATAGCGATTATACAGACTGTAAGTGATTTTATGTACATTACTACGCTGGTTAACAGCGAATGGCAGACTGAGCTGCTTTGGTTTAGGAGTAAAGACACTCAGCATGAAAAACGTTACCACACACACTTTACTTTTCACCATTTGTGTAATTGTTCTTCTTTCCTCCCATTTATAGTTTTATTTGTCCATAGTGCAAAAAAATTGAAATCTGCCTTCATCCCAGGCAATGCTACGCTGGTGTGGATGGTTTTGTCGTTTACAAGCTGGATTGCTTAGGGTTTTAGGAGACATCACTATTAACAAACTTTGTTTGCTATTGAAATTTGTATCCAGTCAGCGAAGCAAAATAATCTTTTGTTTCGCGAACCAATGCGCTTCTGGGTGGAACATTAATATCAGTAGGTGACGTAAGCGCGAATATCGCTTTAATCCATGGTCAGTATGCGAAACTCATTTCAGCCTCTCTGGAAATACGTGACTATTAACAATAGACATGGGTCCCAGCGATCATTCACAGTCACAACACTAGCCACTGTCACATCACTCGTCACAGTCGCAACACAATTAGATGAAAGTAGACCATCGAAGTTATAGACGCAAATTTCGCGAAAAGAAAGCCTATAACCCTTTCACGGGTTTATAACGAACCAATTCAACGACCTGCTCTCAGTTGGCTTGTTAGCTTAATTGGTAGAGCGCTGCACCGGTGTCGCAGAGGTCAAGGGTTCGAATCCCGTACAATCCTTTTCAGGCTTCCTTTTCGCAACTGCAAAAGTTGCGTCTATAACTGCGATGATCTACTTTCATGTAATTCTTCACCCGGCAGTTCACATATATGATTTTCATATATTCATAACTTCATCTGTCGCGACCCTCTCGTCCACACCCACTTCACAATTCATTACGATAACCTGGGAAGCTAAGGTAGTCCGACTCGTGATTCATGATTCAGTACTCGACTCACCTCTGTAGGCTGGAGACAGGTGTGCGTCTTCCTCCATCTCTTCTCCAAGTTCGATCCCCAGCTCCATTCTTCCTTCCAACTCATTCAAGGTTTGGCGTCCACCGGCAGTGTTACTGGACGAGGACACTGATGAAAATCGACCTTGGTTGAAATCAATCACTCTGTCAATATCTAAAACCTACTCGTGTTGCAACATATAGGCAAAACTAAATAGAACTACTACATTTGGTCGTGTTTAAGTGAACACGCACATTGATAATCATGGAGTGATTGAGGATGATACATAGTTCCAAACGTATTTTGCGTACAACAAATAGGCAAACAAACAGGAAAACAAACTAAATGAGGGTAGGTGAAATCAAAAGAAGACCAAAAGGCTCTAGAAGATCTACGCCTCCGGAACAAAAGTAGACAACAAATAAAGTTAAGGGGAGGGGTATCAACATCAAAGAAATAACGAGCAAATGTTCTTGTACCTTGAGCCACAGGACAACCCTGAACGCAGTGGAAAGTAAAAGGGCTAAATGGCCTACAGGGTTCTTTGTAGTTTGTACAAAATTTACAAAAAATGCAAATTAAAATTTTCTTCAATGTTCCTAGATATCCGAAAACCAGGGGGGAACGTCCAACCACGCCAGCTAAGAAAATCGCCCTCTAGGGTATTGGTGTCTGATGTCGTCAATTTGGGAAACACATTTGGTAGATTATAACGTCGGTACTTGCAGGTTGTTTGTCCGCAGGTTTGTGAACTAACCTTCACGGGCCTTCTAAATAATAAGACCTTCTGCAACAAAAGAAGCCTTCTAGCGACTTCTCACACAAAATCGCTTCCTTTTAGAATTGGCATTGCTTCATGACAACAAAAATGGCTACTGGAATTGAAAGCAGACTTAGTCTCCCACTTAGTCTCCTGTATTTGTCTCGTCACAAATGGTTGCGTGGTAGACTAAGATCGAGTATGAGAGGTGTACCTACTGTGTCTAGTGTCTGATTTAGGTGATAATGGCGCAGATGATTGTTGACTGACAGCTGGATACGGGAGACCAAAAGTGTTGTAGACATTTTTCAAAGTTTCAATGTAATCTTCTACACAGGCAGAACGATTCCTCTAACGGCTCGTGAAATTACGTATAACAATTTCGAAATATCACTCGTGGTATTTATGCCAAATATCACTACAAATCGTGCTATTACCTATACTTACTTGCAGCAGTATTTCACGACACTGGGAACTGTTCTTCTTAAATCGTTCACGAGAGCTTTTTCCTCCAATAGCGGCCTCGATGTTCGTGGAGTTTAAGCGAATTCTGTAAGAGCGTTATCGAGATATTTTGGGATAAAGTTTTTATGTTGAGAAATACGGTAAAAAATGGACAATCTTGATGTTCAGCTGTTATCTGTAGAAAACGAAGCGCTTTTGACATGTAATTTCAAATTTCACCTCATGGTAGTTTCAATCTTTTTAAAAAGGTTTGTGAAAGATCTGAAGATAGCTCCAGCCGATTGCTAGAAAGAAGGATTTGATTAGTATGTATCGAGACGCTCTTGTTAGCAGTTTGTAAACATTTTTTTCCACTTTAACAAATTAGCGAATAATTTTTAAACAATTTAATTTAATAATAATAATAATAAAGATGTTTAATCGACACATTCTCGCATTTAAAATGATTTACAATGTGTTTACAAGGTTCGGGAAATTTACAAAAACCTAATTGGGACTAGGTTTACAAAATAATTAAAAGTAGTAAAACCTACAAGGGTTACACAAATTTCAATCATAGCTACTAAAAAAATATACTAAGAATTTAATTTTTAAAATTTAGACATTTAACAGTTAATTTTTGAAGGATGTTGCGTTTGCCATTAGGACAGCACTAGGGAAAAAGCTTCGCCTAAAACGCTCGGTTTTACATTTAAAAGAAGTCCAAGAGTTAGAGTTTCTAAGGGAGTAGTCTTGGGCAATAGACCTTATCGGGGCTAGATGTTTTGACAAGGGTCCGCCTTTGGTAATTTTATCAAAAGCCCTCATACAGAGTTCATTGCGCCTGTCTTCAAGTCTAGCGATTTTAGCACGTTGTAAGGCTTCCTGGTATGAGGATCGAGGGTATATTATCCTTAGAGCTCGCATTTGCACCCGCTCTATTTCACTAGACAGGTAGGTGGGAAGGGCGTTATGCCAAACCACGCAACAGTACTCTAGGACGGAACGTACGAGAGCGACGTCGATAACAAGAAGATCAGCGGCACTGGCGCCACCTCTGCGTAGAACACGGATAATGTGCAGACGCTTGGATGCCTTAAATACAATCATACAGGTGTTCTCATTCCATTTCAGATTGTCCTGGATAACCAAACCTAGAACCTTGTGCGAACGAACTGTTTCGAGTACTTGTCCATCAATTCGTAAGGGAGGTAGTTGAGGGGTCGCTTTAAAGAAGCACACACGTAGCTCTTTACACTTTTTAGCATTAAGCTTCATCAGGTTCATCGAAGCCCAGGAGCTGACAGTGTCTAATGTAGACTGAATGGACGTACCACCGTTCTTAGTAAGACATTCCGAAATAGAAACATCGTCTACAAACCTCCAGAGATTCGTCTCAGGAGTGGGTATGGATAAGTCATTGATCATGATGAGAAATAACATAGGGCCCAAATAGTTCCCTGGGGTACACCGGCATTGACTGGCAGCCAATCCGAAAACGCTTCTCCAATTTTTACGCGTTGTCTCCGTTGTCTCCTAATTTAATAATAATAATTTTTAATATTTTAAAATAAAATACCACTGTAACATTACTTACAATTGTCTTAGATTGTATCTCAGCGCATAATTTCCGGGGGCATACCCCCAGATCCCCCTAGGAACCTCGTGGCCTTCGGCCACTCGACACTTCTCCTCCAAACAACAGGGACCTTAAGGTCCGACGACGGAGACGGCAACGGGAACGCCACAAAAGCAATAGGTTTAATTAGCAAAACAACAAGTTTGCACGTGCATCACGCTTTTTTGTACATTTCTTTACCGTCACTGCACGACTATGACGTGAAAATGCCTAATTTCACGATGTACAGAGGAAGTACACAAACGACGACGAGATTTTCTCTCTCTTTCTGAACTTGGGTATGGTTCTTAGGAATTCAACTTTAGGAGGGTTCGCCTACATTTGACAAAGTTAGTGACCTGGAGTAATCGTGATAAAGATTGAAAGAACGCCAATTCACTTTTTCAGCGACGTTTTCCCTGCCGTCGCCGTCCTCGGATCTTGAGATCCCTAATAAATCCTACATAGAACCCTGCTTCTAGGTTGCATTGAAATTAATTCGAATTTCTACGATATTTTGGAGCTTGAGAATGCGAGTAAACTCAAAAAGGATGTAGCTTGTTTTGAAACGTTTGTTTAGTCCGTCAATCAGCCTCCTCTTTTTCCCTTGTTTATAAGCCATCCTAAGCCCAGGACTTTTAAGCTGAAGTTTAAAGCATGGCAGCTGGCAAAAATCAAAGACGGAAATAATGGTGATGCTGTAGTACATTTTTAAGAGCAACTTGTGGCTTAGGGTGTGGCTTCCTGCTCGCAAGAGGAAACTACAGGCTGTGCTCCATGAATAGACGTTTATCTCTCACAGTAAATTCTCAATCACTTGAACTCTCTGTTTAACTACAGTCAGGTACTAAGAGTGAACCATATTTATATAATTCTGCCTTTAAACTTATCGTGGAAACCCGTTATACCCAAATACTTAGGAGCTGGTAAAATTTTTGATGCGGTACAAGCCACTAATGTGAAGAACATCGTTCTTTGGTCCGGGTTATTAGTTACCTTTCTATGTGGTAGTTCCCGCATATTTTGTTTTAAAATCACTTGTTTGCTTCTTTTTTCAGTCGGAGGTATCAGAGCCTGTTCTCATAGCTGTCTCTTAGCTGCAGGAATTCCCGCGTGTCAGCGTTTCGAAAGAAACTTTTAGTAATGCCCCCATTCGAACAAATACTAATACTCGTTAAAAGCTGTACTTTTCAACACGGTTTATTTTGTTTTCTTTGTAAAAGGTACGTGTTAATTTTTGACAATCAAGATTTGGTGCAATTGGAAGCGCAAGTTTTCTTTTACTGATTTTTAGTTTGTTCAAACGGGTTTCATTATACTTGTTTTGCAGGTGTGAACGCTGAAGGCGGTAATTTATATTTTATTATTATTATTGTTTTCAATCATGTAATACACAGCTGCTTACAAGCGTCTTTCATATTGTATTATAATACAAATTATTGTGTAGATTGGTCCATATCAAATTTAATCTATGAGGAACGAAAAACTAGCCTGGGTACGGACCCCCTCCCCTCCCTCTCCCCTCGGGAAAAATCGGAGGAGCCCCTTACTGAGGGGAGCCTGAGTGTTGTCTGACTTTTGTCATTAAAATGTAATGTTTGTCTGTCTTTGTCATTAAAATGAGAAAAATTACAAAACTCAGACAAACATTGTAAATTAGTCACTTTGACGTCATTCGCGCGCTACGCTATTGAACGCTGTTGAACGCTGTTGAACGCTGAATTGACAGCTGAATTGACTGCATTCAAGTGTTTACAATATTCCTCGAAGTATTTCAGGGATTACAATGTGAGTTGTTAGCTTGATGTTTCAAAACTTAGTTAGCGGCCTGTGTTGCTTAGTTAACGTTCTAGTTCAAAACTTTTCGATTAAAATCATGACACGCTCCACACAAAATATGCAAGCTCGCATTTTTTCCTAAGGACGTTCGTTTTTCTTTTCATTGTACGTGCTTCGCTCAATGCCACAGGAAACCTAATGTAAGATTAAATAGCTAAATCTAGGTCAATATTTCTTTTGCTTTCGCAATAATGGCTATACTTTTTACGGCGTTTTACGTATACAACTTGATCATGAATATGTTAAATTACTGTCGGTGTTGAATGCCTGGTTGGACCGGAAGTAAGATTGAATTAATATCGAAATTAATGTACGGTATTTGTTGTCTGCAAGCAAAAGGTATTCTTCAAACTCTGCCACTTTCACTTTTCTGTTTTGATTTTAATTTTTTGTTGTTGACACTCGTAAAAAACATCATCTTTACCTTAAAATTCAGTTGCAAATTCGGTTGATAACTATGAATTTCCGCGTGAAAGCTCATCAATATGCTTAATTACTTTCACTTCGTGTTAATCGGGGAAGTCCCTTCCTAATTTTAGAAACTTCTGGAAATCACTTGTTTGTAATGACATACTTAACCCATTGACGGCTGCGCCAGCCAGAACTGGCCGTACAAGACTACACTGCTTTAAAACATTGCAACTTTCTCAATCGCTCAAATATTGCCTTAACTGTCAGTTGTGAGCATTGAGTAGTGTCCTTCAAATTGGGATATCCAATGAATGCAAAAAAAGTCAGTGATTTTTGAAATATTCCCGTTCGAATTTGGACGGTAAAATTTTCAACTCGTTTTGAAGCGACAAGAACAAAAGTGACCGTTTTTGATGTTATAGAAAAACGACAAAAATCACGTTGTTTGCCTTCAGGTTTTTTACAGAAATTATCTTTGCAAAACCAAAAGTCAATATTCACAGTAAAATTCAGTCCTTGTTCTAGATTAGAAGTGACTTTTTTTGTTCTTATGCGTTTCCCGGGGCCGAGCTAGAGCCTTTTGTTCTAGTGCATCCTGGCCTTGCCTCGATTTTCAACATCACGACTGCAATCCATGCTGGGAAATAGCCAGGCATTTTGACAGCGTTCGTTCCTTCCCCCACTTTTTCCGTATTTATACTAAGTCCACAGCCACTCCGACCTACTACGGAGATTTCACCCTTGTTGTAGTTCTCAGTGGTCGCAAATTCTAAAATATGCCGTGGTAGGCCAAGAAATTCATCAGTAGTCGAGTCCCAAAGTTACTTCGTTTCGGAGTGGTTATTTTTCCAGTTCCACGAGCAACAAGCCAAATTCGGAAACAAAGTACATCACCTTACTCGCTACTTTGAGAAAGTGGACTCTTAGCTCAGTACCGTCACACTTAATGATGCTCATTAAGAGGGTAGAATTTAGAGAAAATGTAAGGGCTTTCTTTCCCCAGGGAGAAAGCAAACTGTCCGTAAGAACGGGGTGTTCAAATAAAGTGGGTGTCCGTAAAGCGGGGTTTCGCTTTACTGCATACTGGGCCATTTCTTAAAAAAACTTTTAGATATAGTTTATTTCCACTTTCAGGCTATCCCAGTCAAGCAATGTTTAACCTGTATTGTAGTTAAAAAAACCTATGAACCGCTAAAAGAAAAAAGGGACCGGTGTTCGCCGAGTGTCTACCGGCCTGCATAGCAAGCGTTTCCAATCGAGTCATTGCGCGAAAGTTAGAAGGCTAAGTGTCTACTCAAAAGTACCATGTTATTGTGACAGTTGAGGCTATGGAATTTATCGACTAACCAGCCTGACCACAGCAATTGTAAATATATTGGTCTCCAACAGTACCAATTAATTACCTAAATGTGTAACGTAGGTCGACTTCTGAAAAGTGTCCAAATTTTGAAAACCTGTCAGAGCCTCTGGTGTAAAGGCCTGGTTTCCATATGATCGTCCCGATCGCTCCAGTCGTTTCAAAATATTTTGAGACGATCCGGAGGACTGAGACGATTGCTAGTTTTAATATGATCGTCTCGATCGCCTCAAAGGCAAGAGACGCGGGGTCGTCAGCGATGTCTCTGGGTCAGACAATAGAATTTTGCGCGTGTTTTGCAAACAAGCCACATAAATGGACGATTTTTATTCGTAAAGTGAACCTCGTACCTTGGTATCTGCTTTTTCTCTTGATTTTGCAGCATTGAGAAACTAGAAGAGTTCCCGAAGACATATTGTCTCTTCGAAAACTTGATGTCACGGACTTTCTTCAATTTCAAATAACCCCCATACGCGCTGCGAACATTTGTGTATTATTTTTTCGGCTTCAGCGCTATCCGAGCCGAAATTTTTTCTCGATTACTGGAATAAAAGTGATGAGTTCTGGGATAGCCTTCGATCGTCCCGACCGTCTCAGTCGTCTGAGAGCGTTTCCATATGATCGCTTCAAAATTTACAAGATCGTCCCGATCGTCCGGATAGAACTCAACTCTATCCAAGCGATCGAGGTAGTCTCAGTCGTCCGGGTCGTTTGGGATCGTCTGGATAGCGTTTCCATATGATCGTCTCGATCGTATGAACATTTTTTGAGACGACTGGGACGATCCGGACGATCATATGGAAACCAGGTTTTATCAACATCAATTAGATTTAAGTTGTCCGCGTCTTTCTTGTTCATCCATTTTTGCGTCATGGTAGACCTAAGGTAATTCTAGATTCTTCTTTAAGGCACCGTAAGACCTTTCACTCAAAGCATTTGTGGCAGGCATAACAAATATCAGTTTCACTAAAACTGTTGCAGTCTCATTGAATGAAGCAATGCCCTTTGCATCAAGAAATTCTATTATGGATGGCATTTAGACAATGGAACTTTCATGAGCATGCATTTTCAAAATAGTAAGCTGCGTTTCAAGACGTTCCCAGCTTACATCTGAACCATAAAAGTGGCAGCTAGGTTGATAATGACTCACTTGACAAATGTCATCCTGAAACTGTCTTGAAAAGCAAGTTTTCAAGATTCTGATAAATTTCAGGGGTGTAGCGTAGAGTTTGAAGGTGTGCGCAAAGGAAAAAAGTTGGAAGTCGGAAGGCGATCCGAACTAGGGAGGATCACCGTCTGGGGGCATGCTCCTCCAGAAAATTTTTAAATTTAGGGGCTCGGAAACGCCATTTCCCGCGTTATCCACAGGACATTTGAATAAATACGAAAGAAAATGCAAATGGTTAAAACATATTTTACCCATCTCTAGTGTTGTCGTTAAGGTACAGTGTTCACGGAAAAAAGGTAAAACAGTGACGCCATCATGTCTGCGTCTCTCCTCGTCTCTAGTGACTCGCTGGCTAAGGGCGAGACGTTTACTCTTCAGACTTGCAAAAGACACCAACACAATGCGAAAAATTTATCAGCTACCTTTGTTTAATGATAAAAATGCTTTCAGGAAATCAGTATACATGTACAAAAACTATTTCCCAGATTTCAGCTGTACGCACGCGCGTATGTGCGTTTGTGGACGCTAGCCCCTGGATTTTATAACCTGGTTGATCAATCTAAACTTGATCCCGTTCATGCATCTATTATAGTCTTGTTCAGTTCCGAGGAAATGGGCGTTAGATTGTCCTCCATCTATGTGCTTTTCTAGCATTACAGGGATTTAAACGGACTTAAGAGGTTAAAAAATTAGTCCTAACAACATATTTTTAAAATCAAAAGTGGAATTGCGTTGTGTTATTAACTCAGTATTTTGGAAGTCTTCATTTTTTTTTTAAATTTTTGCCCAAAAAGTGGGGGTGGGGGACGGGGTACAGGCCTACTCGGCCACCCCTATTCCTACGGCCCTGCAGCTTGTATCAGCCTGGAGAGAAAGCAGTGCTTGAGGTACATGTATCACTTTCTGTTTTATACTTGTATAGGCATACCTCATGAAATGCTCATTTTTGGTGATACTTTAATAAATATGAAGACTGAAAACCGAAGAAAAAAATTCGTGCACAACCTTAAGGCACTAAAAAGATTCTTGCAAAGCCCAAAGGCGAAAAAAAAATTCTTACCAACACAAAATTGCCCCCCCCCCCCCAAAAAAAAAATAAAATGGTCCATCCCTTATTACAGCTCAACGAAGCAAAATGACTACGTCAGAACGACGTTTCCAGAAAAATCGAGCCTTCAGTGTATCAGAAAAGCACCGCTTTCCATGGTAACTCCAGATACGGAGTTACTGGTACGAAATCCTATGGACTGTTAGTATGTAGAAAATCACTCGAAAGCATATATAGTCCCGGGCGTCAATGGGTTAATACGCAACCGCGTTGAAATGGTGCCTGCGATGGGAATTCAGAACTAAATACAAAAAAGTTATACAAGTTTTTGAACTTTAAAGCCGGTTCTCATGTAAATCGAAGCGATCGAGCTCGAGGTGACTGTGAGATGATACTGGCACTCAAGTTTGCGTTCAGATTGCGAAGAAAAAAACTTAGGCCTCGCAGCAATAGCTTGACGTGTAACAGACGTTTCCAACTTTTTTTTCTTTCAAACTTTGTTCAAATAAATCCGTCGACTAGCTGGGAAAACCATCCTAAAATTAATAAATGTTGCGAAGTTTGAAAGTGATTTGTTGAAAAGTAACGGAGATAAAGCATCTCAAAGTCGCGCGAAATTTTAAAGACGGACGTTTTAGCGATGGTGGGGGGCACACTTGCCGCACAGCATACAAACTTCTGTATATTTTCGCAACTTTCTGGAGCTATATCTTCACACGCTTAAGACGTCACTTTTCAAACTTGGCAAGTTTACTGATATTAAGGTGCTCTTCAGTGGTTTCGACGAATTTTCTAACTGCTACATGTCAAGAGTTGCAAAAACTAGTCAAAGGGTTTATTGCTTTTGATGTGCATAGTTGCAGTATATGAAAGGACCTCAGTAGTAGAGGTTATACGTAGGACAGTTAATGCGAGAATGTCGTCGTTTTGTTGCATGCTTGTACGGAAATTCTACCCTCGAAGTAAATGTGTCATGATTTTGGAAAGTGAATAGTTTAAATGACTAAACAATATACTGTAAACAATTATTAACATTATGAAATAATGAATGAAGGAAAGTCATTAACTGCGATGATCTAAGTTCTAATTACGTGGAGATTGGAGTGATTTACTTGTATTAAACCTCTGAAATAGATACTAACAACTTCTGACAAATAGTTTTAAGTAAAAAAAGGAGACAGTAGAATTAGTGTATAATAGTAAGTAACAGCCTGCTATATCTAATTCACGGGAAGTAGAATCACTTTATACATACATACATACAAACATACATAAACTCTATTTATCCTCGGATTTTAGTGTAGCTTACATAGCTAGTATCTCCGATCCTAACTAATTTTAAAAGTTACAACATATATAATATAATATTAATTAAAGTAGTATTAACTAAAACCGTGCACTAACAATTTGCGCTTAAATTCACTATAATCTACAGTCTTTCTAAAGTGATCAGGTAGAGAATTCCAGTACTTAACAGATGAATAGCTAAAGGAATTTAGACCATATGTGGTTGTAGACGGCTTAGGAAGTGATAAAATATTAGTACCCCGTAGGGAGTAAGCAGTAGATCTTAACTTGGTCAGTTGTTTTAAATAGCACGGATATTTACCAAAATGGAGACATTTGAATATACAAATCATCATATTTTGTATCCTCCTGTTGGCTAAACCACACACACCAGCCTTGTCTAGAAGAGCATCATAGTTCGAGTCCCAGTCCTTTAAAACAAATCTTAAAATACGTCTATTTAAGGTCGTATTTATCGTGCAAGGTAAGTTAATATCAAGAGGAGCAACACTAAAAATGCGTTTCATTTCTTTTTTAGATATTCCTTTGAGTGAGCTGTAGCTTCCAACCCGAGCTGTCACTGAATCACTTTGTTGCCGATCATGAGTACATTTTCTTCGGAACAACTGAACTTGTTCAAGTTCGCCTCTGTTATTCTTGATGAATTTCCAACCGCATTGCGCCACGTATTTGTAAGCTTGTGGGACACCAAAGTTGCTCCTACTCCCAGCTTCAAAACATGGGATGACTCGCTACTGGTTCGGAACATGTTCCTTAGTAAGGAGGGTGGAAAGACCAAAAATGTGCCAACCAATGAGTCATACGAGAAGTGGGACTGCACAGCTTTGTTTGAAGCCACTCTTTATGCTCAAAGTTTTGCAGTGCCAGTTCCAGGCGGGAGAGGAAAGACCTTAGCCGATCTGTACGTGAAAGCCCATCGTTTGCCAAGAGGGGTGTTTCATGCAAGTGTTACAAGCACTTCGGGCAACAACGATGAGACATTTGCCTTAGCTTTGGATCAGCTTCGTCTGTTACGAAACAGCCTTTGCCACAACCACAGCTCAAAGATTGATAAGAAAACCTTTGATCAGTACATACAGCTATCTAAAGATGCGTTCGCAGCACTTGGACAAAGCTCTACCAGGATCGATGACATTGGAAAGCTCGCGGAAGGAGACTTTCCCACTGCCAGGGTTCAACAGTTGGAACAAGAGCTGAGACGAGAGAACCGGAGGGCGATCGAGGACGACATATACCATATCGACGATCAAGTCACAGATGTCAAAACTAAAGTGCTAGATACGCTTACAAAAGTGGAAAAAGTCGAATCAGAAGTCGAGAATGTTAAAAGCGGAATGCAAGACCTGAGGACCGCGGTAGAAGATGGACTAGGAGATATGACAACTTCAGTGATAGGTGTGAGAACAGAAATGGAAGAATTAAAAGCTAGTTTGGTACGCTCGAAAGGTAAGAGGAAAGTAGCTTAATTTTTGCAACTAAAGTGTATTTCTTCAAAGCTTGTGAATGTTATATACACTAGGAGGAATAAAGAATTCGGTAGGTCTCGAACCCTGCACCTTCGGCTCGACGCGACTACACCTAACCACTACACCACAGAGTCTGATTACGTAATGTTTAGGAAAAGTCTTTCATTTTATTCCTTTTCCATGAAAATTCCGCCAGCAAGATGATCGCCAGCCGCATTTTCGGCTCATACAGGTTCTTAAGAATAGCATGGCATGACATTTTCTCACTTTCACATCACCTTCTAGCAAGCTGGAATTTGTATATCCCCCGTGTTGCGGAGTCGAAGAGCAAATACTCATCTTCTCGTCAGGTTTAACACCTGGACGAGTCACAGGCTCTTGAATTGAAATCCACTCCCCAAGTTAACCATCGTACTCATCTGAAAGACTCCTGCGTGTCTTAAATTTGGTAAGACCTCCAACCGTGCTGTAGAAAATTTGCTACAAAGAAAACTCTGAGTCTGGGCAGCGAACGATGCGAACTTCTTTCTGTTTTTTTTTCCGTTTTTTGTGTTGTTGTTTTCTATAAATATATAGCTAAATAACTGTTTCTAGTAAAGTGCAACAAAACAGCAAGAAAAGTATTGTGTTTCCGGAGAAAATATCGTGCACCGTATAGTAAATATATGGATAAACAATCTGAATTTCTATTATTTCCTACAATTTACTGTGGGAAAACCAGAGTTATAACCACTTGATCATTTTCTAAACAACGTTCCCACGAATTCTTTCTATAGACTGATAGTAATTATTCTAGTACTTTCCAACATGTAAATAGGACATTCAATGTCATTTTCGATTCTTGTAAGTCTCACTGCCTAACTAATGCCAGTATCAACAGAATGTGCCGCAGCGTTACTATCTTTTAGATACCCTAGTATATTAGTAAAATCCAACTAGTGGTCTATTATCAATGCTGCGTTCTGATTGGTTGAGATACTACTAGGCTATATGTTATAGCCCACTAGTAGCGAAAAGTGCGGGCTTTTTGGCGGCAAAAAAGGATTAAAGTCCAGCTTTAACTAGCTAAATTCTTTTTATTCGGGATATTTTTTACCAACTAGTTGGATTTTACTAAAACAATTATTCCTCTCGCCTTAAGGCCTCTGAGTCAATAGCCCATTCGGCCTTCGGCCTCATGGGCTATTGACTCAGAGCCCATTCGGGCTCGAGGAATAATTGTTAATTATATCATTATGCATCACACTTAAGATCGGCCAAAATAATGGTAGGATGGCTCAGCGTGCAAAAACATCCTTCATTTACGTCAAGCAAGAGTTAAATTTGTAACGAACAAGGTTTAGGATGACATCACCCTCGCACATTAGGACAAGTTAAAATAGCTTCTCCAGTGAATGAAAAGCCGAGATGGCGGAAATAAAAAGCAAAAAGTATCTAAAGAATTTAAAAAGTGGTTATGCTCAAGTTAAGTGGCAGTACATTCCAAATCTTTGAACCTCCACTAACCTTCCATACATGTTTACAATTGTATGCCACTGAATATCTAATTTTACGAAATTTTTACGTCATCTGTCTGTTATAGATCCCAGGTGACATCAAAATACCTTAAGAGAAAGAAAAACGTACATGGGTAGTACAAGTGCGTGTAACTGATGTAATATAAAGTCACTGACATAAAGTCTTATGCATGTGACGCATAACAAAAAATACACAGGGCTAAATGAAATATTCTGTTCTGTAAATAACGAAAATTTAAGCGAGACACTTTTCCTCATAGGGCGGGGCTGTGACGTACATGTTCAAAGATTTGTTTTAATTTACGGAGTTTCCTTCACACGAATGCTCCTTTCTTTTTTAGGTTTCTTCGTCCTCTAAACAGTTTTTTGAGGCCTAATTACACGTTTAATCCGACATAATCGCGAAAACGCATCCAGTACTGGAGGCCATGCTTGGCAAAGACCCATAACAAAAGCAAACAAACAAACAAACAAAGGAAACAGCAACCGCGTTCCCAGAGTTCTCTCTCTTGCCTTTCTCGAAGCAAGAGAGAGAACTCTGGGAAAGAGGTTGAGAAACAACTGTCTCTGTTTCTATAGGCTATCGCGTGTGTCAATTCAGCCTTTCAAAGACTTCTCGTTCAAAACGTCTCACTGCGGAATCAGTCGTTTTCAGTGGCTTCATGTAGTTATCGCAAATGATTTTAACGTTCAGCTTGCCCTCAATATTTGGGTATAAAACCTTGAAAATCTCCGTCATAAAACTGAAAAATAATTTATTAAAAATTAATAAATGCAAACGTTCTGCCTTCAGCGCACTCGATTTCATCAGCTTATCACAACCGGGTTTTAACCTAGAGGGGTTGAAATGTATTCTCATGGGATCCTCAATCAAATCAATAAAAAATAAGTAAGTTTGTAAAAAATGATTGTTGTAATAACTTGTTGTTGCCATTTAGGTCACGTGGTTCCTGGCCTCACTGTGCCTGATAAAATACCCCACTTTTACGGCCGTAAAAAAGAGTGCGAGGCAATTCTCGGTCATTTGACAAGTAGCAAAAGTACTCGTCTGGTCGATATTTGGGGTTCACCAGGATTTGGAAAGACTTCAGTGGCACTCACCGTAGCACATCAGTTACTGGAAAATAAGATTCCAGTATATTTTGTATCCCTACGGGGAATGAAAAGCAAAGATGAGCTCGTCTCAAAGCTGCTCAGTATTTTCGCGGATGTCAAACAAGTACCTCATATCTCCCCGTCTCACTGGCTTATTCAGCGCTTGCAACAGCTTCAGAATCCATTCGTGTTAATCTTGGATAATGCTGACGATCTCCTGGAATCTGGAGACACTACGGTCAAAGGAGAGGTTCTCAGATTATCAAAAGACATTCTTGCCCAGTGTTGCCATATCAAGCTTCTCTTTACTACTCGTGAATCTCTAGACTATTTGAAGCATGAGGTTCCCATTCATCTCGAGAAAGTTGGAATACTGGACGAGATTTCCTCGACCAAGTTAGTAAAATCACTGTTGCCAAGTGTATCAGAGAACAACTGTAGTAGCATACTAAAAGAGAGTGGACAGGTTCCCCTGGCCATGCGTCTTATGTGTGGCATCATGAAAGAAGAGAACGTTCCTCTCAATGAACTCTTAGAGGAGCTGAAGACTTCAACTCTTGTTGAGGTTTTGGACGACGACCGTTTACCTCACTGTTCAAGATTAAAGTCTTTAATAAACACGTCTTTTCAAAGACTGTCACCCAAAGAGAGGGAAGCATTCGTATCTCTGGCCGTTTTTCCTGGTAACTTTGAAGCTAAAGAAGCTAGGGCCGTAATGGGCTTAGAAAAAGCTCCGGAACGAACCAGCAAGAAAATTCTACGAGCACTGGAAGCAAAATCATTAATAGAATCCCGCGAAAATTTTTGCTCTTTCACAATTCATTCGCTACTACGATCTTTTATTGATGAGAATAAATTTTGTGACGGTGCAACTAAAACTACTTTTGACAAAGCACAACTTCGCTTTTACGAACATTACATCAGCAGCTTCGAGGTTGCTAATGAGATGTTTTTTACGGGCCACTCTAATGACGCCGTTGAAAAGTTTGTAAGTCGCCGAGAAAACATCATTAAATCGCTAGCTAATGGAACAAGGAAGGACGAGCTGTACGCCAAGACGACAGAGGTGCTGTCTAAGGCAGAACTTTTTCTCTTTTCTGTTTTACACGACGAACAACTGACTTTTAACAGGCTTTATGACAATGCTGTTGAAGAGGCAAGGAGGAAGAAGCAATGTGACATCGAACGTAAACTGCTTGCTGCAAAGTCCTTTGGTTGTTTAGGTTTCTTTTTCTCAAATGAACAAAACCCTGACAGTCCCTTGCAACATAGCTTCATTGATGCTGCTGATTGTCCACCAAAACTACTCTGTTATGGTGGTATTTATCAAATTCTTTGTGGTAAGCTTGAAGAAGGAATACTGCTTCTTAAGCGTTCTGTAGATCGTCTGAATACTGACTACGGTGAAAAGGTGTTTATGATTTTAGCCTACCATGTCCTTGCAGTTTGCCACAGGAATCGACAAAACGATGAAACTGCGTCATATGCCTGCAGCATTGAGAGTGAGTCTGGATCATTGTCCCCTGCATTTTGTAGTCTATTTTCAAGAGACACCCTGCCATCTAGAGAATCAAATGTGCGCTGTCTTCCAGAATCTGTTGCTGAACGAGATGCGTTCCTTTTTGCTTTGACAGCTGAATTGCTTCCTCCCCTTTACAAATCTCTCGGTGATCAGTTTGAAATGGAACTATCTGTTATCACCAGTTCTCTTCTAAGGCTGCAAAAAGTTCTTTTGGTGATGTTTCAAGAAGGTCGTGTCCTTGCCAGGGTGTTAGAGACTTGCTGCAAAGGGTTAGAGAGATTACATTGTGATAAGGAGGCAGAAGAAGGCTTTGAGTTAATAGCTCGTCAACTGGAAGATGTCTTGGGAGTCCACAAGGACACGGCCCGAAATTACCACTCACTCGGTGAGGCGCAAAAAAATTTCAAGGAGTACGAGGCTGCCCATTGTTCCTTTATGAAAGCTTTAGAAATGAGAACCAGTATTCTACGAGAAACGAAGGAAACGGCTCGTGACAGTTCTATAATTAAAGGGACTATTGAATCATTGATTTCGCTCACGCAAGTCTTTGAAAATATTAATGGTACTACTGCTGATGTAGACAATTTCGTTACCGCTTGTGAAGAACTTGAACGTATCCTAGCTAAGTCAAAAGATGAACACTTTGCTCAAGCATGTTTCGTAAGACTTGGAAGAGTTTTAAACAATTTTGGTTCAATATATCTTAGAAGGAAAGACTACGGTAGAGCTCTCATGTTACTACAGTGGGCGATAAGGATAAAGGAAGAAAACCTAGGAGATAGTGTGGAGACCGTACCAAGCCTACTTAACGAGGGCGCCACTTATTTGGAGATGAAAAGATATAAGGAGGCTGAAAATTCATTCCATCGTGCATTAGATCTAAGCCTACGACTCAAGGAAAAACATTTGGGTAGTCACAACCTTACAGCTGCCAGCCTCCATCAAATAGGAATTACCTACCACAAAATGTGCAGGTACAAGGAAGCTGTCAAACAATTTCAAAAGGCCGTCGAGTTACGAAAAGAGTTGCTTGGCGACCATACGGAGACGGCCTTAAGCTTGAAATGTCTCAGTGATTCACAACACGCTTCAGGCGACGTTACCGAAGCTGCCGAAACCTTACAGCAACTGGTTTGCACCTATAAAGCCCTGGGTAAGTGTTAAGCTAATATATAGTTTTAGTAAATTCCAACTCGTGGCCTATCATCAATACTGCGTTCTGATTGGTTGGGCTACTACTAGGCTATATGTTATAGCCCACTAGTAGCTAGACTGCAAAACAGTCCGAATTTTTGCGTGTTCAAGTACGCGCGAGCTGTCAAACAGAAGGTCTGGAACGAGGCTGAAAACAGAGAGCGAGACTGGGGAGAGACACTAAAAATACGGACTGTCCGTTTTGCATACGTCATATTCGTTCGAATTACCCGCTTGTCCTAGCCACGGACAATTCCGATTGGCTAAATTTCGATGTAAGCTGTCAACAAGCTGTCAACAAGCTGTCAAGTAATGTTTTCAACCAGTCATTCGCGATATTCCGTACCGTGATGAATAGATTTATAAAGCTTTCGCTGTAAAATGACGAATGTTGATTTGCTCACGCAAGAATTGGGTTGTTTTAAATTCGGAGCAGAGGGAAGCTTGGGAATTGCTGCTCAGGGAAAAGGATGTTTTCTGTGTCCCACCAACAGCCTTATTTAACAGATCTTTGTTCATACGAAGAGTTCTTCAAGTTCCGTGCAACGGCCGACCGTAATTGTTACCCGACCTATGTAAAATAGGGGGATCGGTAGGCAACACATGACTTTTAACTCGTGCCAAAATGCTGCTTGTTCAAATGAATTGTTTTCTTTGTCGGGTAGATTATGCTTTGGAGGAAAACGTTTTGACTGAGGAAATGTGAATTTTGGCCGCTTATTCAGGTGACTCGACCCAGTTTTTTTTGGGGGGGTACCATCCTACTTTGAAGCTGTCTGGTATCCCCATCGCATAATTATGACCGAAATTTGGAAACCGCTGAATTTCTCGAATTAGGTCTTTGCCTTTTTGGTGAAACTCTGTTCAGCGCAAGGCACTAATGCGCATTATGTGTAGCCGAGAGATTTTCACGAAAAAATGCTGACAACAGCAGATTTTCGACTCAGACCTTAAAGGGGCGTGGCATTATAACCACGTGACATTTACTCCGATAGCCAAAAATTTTATGTTATATTGTAGATTGATCTATATGTTATCCATTCTATGTGTTATACTTACGATAAAAGTAAAGGGTGGGGATACCAGAGAGCTTCAAAGTAGGATGGTACCCCCTAAAAAAAACTGGGTCGAGCCACCTTAACTATATTGCCTACTGAGAGAACGTGACACGCATATTGATTTGCTCTGGTCGGCATGATTTGCTCTCTTATGCAAGAGCATTTTCTTTTTTGGCCTCTTTAGAAATGTAAAGTTCTTCATTGCGGCTGATTAAGAGTTTTAGGTTGGTTTATTTCTCCAAAGTGCCTTCTGAATTTGAATAATTCTAACCGATTTTCTTTGTGTCCATGAATGTGACTTTTTCCTGCAATAATAATAATAGTCCTAAATAATAATAGTAAGGCCATCCTCTTTTTTTTTTCTCCTTTTACCGTCGTACGACCGACCCACATTTTTGGCATTTTCAAAAAAAAAAGTAACGACGTACTTACACCATTTTTCACTTGAAGTAATTCTTTTAATCTCAAAAATGAGCTTAGTAATAGCATCGAGAAAAACAGGAACAAAAACATGAACATTTTTCACAGTATACTGTACATTTTGTTAATCCAAATATGTGAATGTTAACTTTTAACGTCGTCCTGGGGTACCAGGACCTACTATTCCGAGACTTCTTGTGATTTTCTTTCAGGTTTTTTTTTTCAATCCGACCGACCGACCCAATATCAGGAAACGCATTTGACGGTGAATGAAGAAAAAAAAAGGGGATGGCCAAATAATAAAAAAAAATTCAAAATAGTAGTGAATTCTTTCTATTTTTGAGATTATAGTGTAAAAGAAACCTATATGCTTATTTAATAACATTAAAACGTAAATTTAATATTTTTTATATACAGAATGGTTTTAAAAACAGAAAGAATTCTCGACTGCTTTAAAAGAAATGACCCGCAAGGGCTAAAAAGCTGCCTTCAAAAGTTTTGTTTAGGTAACCCTTCAGTGAGGAAAGACGTTGCTGTTTAGGGTCAATACTTATAGTGCTTTGTATTGCCAAACCATTATAAACTAGCCGCCTCGTTAGCTCAGTTGGGAGAGCGTGGGTCTGCTGAGCGGGAGGTCGCGGGTTCAAACCCCGACCGGACCAACACTTAGGGTCTTTAAATAACTGAGAAGAAAGTGCTGCCTTTGTAATGACATCTGCAAATGGTTAGACTTTCTAGTCTTCTCGGATAAGGACGAAAAACCGTAGGTCCCGTCTCACAGCACTTTCACTGATCTGTTCTTGTGGGACGTAAAAGAACCCACACTACTGTTCGAAAACAGTAGGGGACGTAGACCCCGGTGGTGTGGCCGACCTTTACGGGTTATGGGATTGGGTAGGGATGGCACCTTGCATGGGACCTATGAGTCCCGTTCGTGCCTATTCCCTCTGGGCACGCCTGTGTCCAGAAAAGCTTGTAAAACCAAAACTAAAACTAAAACTACCTCAGTTTCGGTAGTGGATATTTATCTCGCCGCTTCGTGGCTCCAAAAAATCACCACCACTGCCCATCTCCACTTCAGTAAATGATTGTTATTTATTTGCAACTGGCGAAAGCCGCAACTGCTGCCTAAAAGTACATGATCCCAAGGCCATGAGAAATCATAGCCTCACCGACATTGATAAAAAAGCGGAAATTTAATAACGTCCCCACGTGAAAACGAATTGGGAGACGGCTTAGGGCCGTTGATACGTAAGTGAGTGTTTGTACCTCTGCAAAATTTTTAGCCACGCGCGCCCCTGACTAGAATATTGTATTTGTTGTAGATGACCACGAAAATACGGCGTGGGGCTACTATAAAATTGGAGAGTTACGACGTGAAATGGGAGATCTCAGTGGCGCACTTTCGGCTGTTCAAATGGCTTTGCGATTAAGAAATGAACTTTCATGGATTCATCTCGATACTGCAAGTTACATTCATTTTCTTGGAGTTATTAATTTCGAAATGGATGATCATAAGGCAGCTGCTGAAGAACTCCAGAGAGCAGCATCCATGAGAAGAGAACTACTTGGTGAACACGAAGCTACGGCATGTAGCTACCACTGCCTTGGTGTAGCACAGGGTTACATGAAGGACCACGATGAGGCTTTGATTTCCCTGCAAAAGGCCTTAGACATGAGAAAAAAACTATTAGGGGCTCATGCCGAAACCGCCAGCACCTTTTACAATCTGGGTCGTTTGCATTTGACAATGGATGCAATAAATTTAGCTTTTGAGGCATTTCAAAATGCGGCGTACATGAGAGCACATATCCTTGGTGATCACAATGATACGTCCACCAGCTATCTGTGGCTCGGTGCAGTGCAGTTGGAAATTGGAGATCTTAATGGAGCCTTCGAGTCTGTCCAGAAGTCCTTGCAAATAAGGCAGAAACTTTTGGGAGATCACTCGGACACAGCCACGAGCATCCATCTTCTAGGGCGTGTTTATCATGCGATGGATGACAACAAGTTGGCTCTTGAGAAATTCCAGACAGCACTAAATATGAGGTTAAAACTGCTTGGTAAGCATGAAGATACGGCGTACAGCTACTTTTTTCGTGGTGAAGTGCAGATGGAAATGGGAGATTTTAAAGAGGCTGTCGAGTCTTTCCAAAAGTCACTACAATTACGGCAGGAACTGTTAGGGAACCATTCAGATACCGCTGCTAGTTTTCATTCCCTCGGACTTGCATATTTCGCGTTGGGTGATACAAGTTCTGCGTTGAGCTCTCTACAGAAAGCGGCAGACATGAGATCACAACTGCTTGGATGTCACGAATATACGGTGTGCAGCTACCAGTGGCTTGCTGAGGTACAAGACTCTGTTGGGGATCTTAACGGCGCAATAGAATCGTGGAAAAGAGCCTTTGAATTTGCGGGCGTATGAAAACCTCCTATTTTTACGTCCAAATAGATGTTATCGAACACTATGAACACAATGACTCTGTGAATAGAACCCTCTCTTTTGACTGTACATCAGTGCCATAGTTAAATTTTCACACGAAATCAAACCAATATGCATCTAGTTAGTACATGGTATCAGCAGTTTGGATGACTTGTCCTAAGCATAGACAGCCATCACATACAGTGTATAAAGTTATGGCCACACAAAATATATATATATTAGACGAAAAAATCTGGACAGTCAGTAGAAGTTGTATTTTGTTAAGAATTGTTGACGGTTGTTTAAGTTTTGGACACTTCGCGCCGAACTAGGAAAAACACTCAGAATTATGGGCACATAGGCCGAAAACAAGCACAGTGACCCTATCTTTTTATTGCAGTTTTTTAAATGTTCTATAAATGTCTAACATTTGCGCCAAGTTTGAAAAAATCTGGAGAGTACATTATTTTCAAGGGGATTACCTTTAAAGGTAGATTTTAGTCCTGTTTTATAATAAATCATTGGCTTTATTCTTGGAGTTGTTAAACATTGTCAACTTTATATATACATTAAACATGATATTTTGATTTTTGCGTTAGTATTTAGTAGAGTAATAAGTACAGTTTCAGTTAAGAAGACATTTACATGGTATCTTAGTAACCCACCAAGGCTGTTTGTCGTCACTCACATTTGATCGTTTAGGAAGACATTCTCTTAGGACTTTACTTTCGTGGGCTTTTAGCCTGCGTAGATTTTTATAAGTACCTGCTAGGCGGGCTAGTAGGATTTTGTCCTGTTTTTCCCCACAGTCAACACTAGGTCACGTTTCTTTCATTTCATTGTTCTTTTCTAAACTTAATCTGGGCGCCCTTGTAGTTTCTGTTTTCCGTGGACAAGCGTGCTGTTATTTCTGAGTCATTCAAGTTGAAACATGTATAAGAGCTTTCTACGCAAAACTGTCTTTAAGTGGTTTTCATGCATTTTTCCATTGTTCTGAAAATATTTTCAATAAATGGAAGAGCAGGTCACTGAGTGGAAGAGGAGGTCATTACAGTCAACTCTCACCTTGCGGATACCCCGATAATATGGACAGCACCCATGGCCAGGGAAAAATAAATGAATTACAGTCGTTTGACTGACATAAACTCCCTCTATTACGGAATCTCCCAAAGGAGGACACTAACGCAAGTTAAGGTCCCTACGGTATAAAAGGATTTGCCTGTATTACGAATATTAACCTTCTGATCCACTTCATTAGCCACAATAACGACCTGCTGGTTCAAAAACAAGAATTAGCACCTTTTGTCGCCTTTCCTTTTAATTTGACTTGAAGGCAAAACGAAGAACCTAGTGAAAATGTTTGGTTTGCCGGTCTCTGGAAAGATGTTATTGACTATGGAAGTTGTTTTGTAGAGACCTTTTAGTCACTTCATTTTTTAGTTTTTGGAGATCTAGAAAAGCGGGGCCGCTGTCTACTGGTTTACAACGTTATAAGGTATACAAGCTTTCTCTACTTCTCCAGATCATAAATATTACAACTTTGGAGGGAAATAGTCTCTACAAGTGGCGTTCATATACAGGGAAAAAAATAGAAAAAAATGGAGGGAAAACAACAATAACAACAACCACAACAGGTGAGGAACACCCCACCATATCTTAAGGCGAGAAACAAAACACTGGTCTAACTGAAGATTGGGTTTTATTATATACCATGGGTTTAAGCAGTTTTTTCATGAAATTGTGTTGAGCTGCAAACCTCACTACTCCCGAATGTAAGGGCCAACCCACGCTGTCTCCAACGTAACCGCTTACTTATAACTTGAATGTGAAGTCCCAAGTTTTTCTTCACGATGTCACGTGATAGTCCAGAGATATTTCACGACACAACACATTCGTACTCGTCCTTGTCTTCCTCGGTTGTTTCTTCACATGATTCTTGTTCGTTCCCAGGTCCATCGTCGTCTTTACTTGCGCTAGAGCGCGGCGATAGATGGCTGGGCTCAGAAGACGGACTGCTGTCCTTTTGTTCTTTGGGCGCAGTTTTAGCGTTGGTCAGCACACTCTCAATCGCGAGCCAGTATTCCTTATGAAGGCCAAAGAACAAATAGTAGCCATGACTAAAAGGGACACAATTAAGATGAACGGTATTAATTTCAGTCGTCATTTAGTTAAAAATACTAATAATATGACGAGAAAGGCCTTTCTAAGAGTTTGTAAAGGGAGTCTTAAGAAATCTATGTATATATGATGTATCTGAGATTTCTACAGCTGCCGCGTCAAAGTTGCCATCAGTTCGGGTCGTTTTAAAATTCATTTTAAAGCTGCCACCCTCTGTGTAACTTGACTATCCCACTTGGTCTTATTAAACGGCGCAAAATTAACACGGCATTAAACAAGTGAAAATAAAAAAATAATTAACAACAAGGGTAGAAATTGTTTGAGGGTAAATGGGTCTTTAATTGTCTACACAGTCAGGAGTCCGTGTAATTAACAATTATTCCACGAGGGCGCGTTGGATATGAGATGATATATAGCTAACGAGGCGCGTAGCGCCGAGTTGGCTATAATCATCTCATATCCAACAAGTGCGAGTGGAATAATTGTTTTTATTAAAAACGCCCACAAAATCTCGTTGAATCTCCCCGACTAGAACAAACCGGAAAAGACAAGGGACTTCCGCTATTCACATGTCACACGTCTATCAAAACTGTCAACGCGCGAACGGACTCGCCTGAACTGCATGAATGAAAAATCAAAACATTGTAGCGAAGAACATTACTTTTTTAAAAAACTCATCGGGATTCTAGGATTTTACACTGCAGAACAGCTAAAAAACCTGGCAGATAATGTGAAGGAAAAGAATTTTTAAATGACAGCCGTCGAAATTACTGTGAATTTGGATTTTCGGTGCAGTTATAAAAGTACGAACAACGGGGAAAAACTATAATTACCTCGGTCGCTTGTTATGAAGTTGTTTGAAGCCACAAGCTGGTTTTGCTGAACGAGAAAAGAAGCTATACTGCCGCCTCGATTGCTGTAGTTAATGGCTGCATAGCCTGTATTTGTAGCTGGTTACTTGTGATTTATATTCTTGATGTCGGATAAACAAGCCGCAGTTATCTATCGGCAAGTGACTCGATCGGCGAATGGCTTCGCGATCGTGAAGAAACAACGCTTGTCTTCTTTCGTAGCTGGTCAAGGTAATTTAGTTCCATGTGCCATGTGTTTTTCGACAAACTTTCAAACAAGCTCTTGTGGCTTTTTTGTTTGTTTTTGTCTTTTTTCTTTCAATGAAATTGCATTTCTAGTATTCTAAGAAATGAATTATAACGATTTGCTTCGGGCACCGTTCTATCCTTCGCGAAAAAAAATCTCAGCTAGCTTCCAATTTTAAACTGACGCGTATACCGACCATATATGGAGAGCATGGTATAATAGCTCATATACCATAACGGCTAAGCCAATCAAAATGCTAGAATTGCATTATCCAATGATTCAGTTTTTAATAATGTGTATTATACAATGAAGCTCTTGCTGACTGAGTTCGAGGTCCATACCGTAAGGTACGGAGCGAGTTCTATTCCGGAGGCTATAATTCAACAGGAAAAAAATCGAGGATCCATAACTTGCATTATGGAGCGAGTAAAGAAAGCAAAGGAGGTTAGCGAGTTAGATACAATTATGTATCTAAGGTTAATTAGGCACGCGGGAAAGAACATTTTCAAATTTAACAGTAGAATACGGCTGGCAAAATTGAGCTTCCACAGCTTCCGCACTGACTGAGTGGGGGATATAATAAGCAAACTTATACGTTTACGTTTTCCTTCCACTGAAGAATGTATTCGTAATTAAAGTACCCAGAGGGGATGAACGAAAGAATAGTCGGTGAACGATAAATATCGTTCTCGTGAGGACAACTGTGAACATATATATGTGACAGTGTGCGTTTACAACCCTAATGGACTCCTATGGAGGTAGTCTCAGTTACAGACAAATTACTGAGCTTAGGAGGAAAGTGGCAGTGTGTTTCAATCTGGATTTAGGGGCCAGTTTACAACAAAAACTGAGCTGGAAACTATCATTAATTAAATCAGAACTTCTTTGTAAGTGGCCTGAAAAAAAAAAAAAGTAAAAATAATAACAATAATAATTGTAGGTCCGAAAGAGATCAAAATTACCAATTGTGCTCGGCCCATGTCTCCAGAGCTTCAATTCCATCCCTCATCCGGGACAAAGATTCCACGTTTGTGTCGCGAAGTTTGATGGCGTCGTCAATGAAATTTGTCAGACACGTGCTGTCACGCAACACTAAGGAAAGTATCAACCACCAGTCGTAACATCTAGCCTCCATAAACATCTGCAGCAAGAATCTGAACAAAAGAAATGCGTTTCGTGAATATATGGTGCAGATGTAACCCAAAAAGACATTATACGTCAAGAAAAACGTGTTTTGCGAAAGAATCAGCTAACATTTGCTAAAATTTAGTTCAGTTCTTATGTTCGTTGTATTCAACGGCTTAAGATTGTTTTGTTTCATATTCAGGGCCAATTTATAGTTGAATGCTACGCAGCATCGCCTTTGAGTGGAAGCAAGGCTTCCATGACTTTGTTTTGACGGAAATCTCAGCGCCATTCATATGCGAGAAAACATGCTTTATATGTGAAAAGCAGTGAAGTTTCTATTAAACAAGTTTACCTCTAGCCTTGTTTCGGCACAAGGACATAACGCTAAAAGATTTTCTTTATAACGAGAACAGGAAACCTCATAGCGATAGCTGTGCTTCTTTAAGAAAGGACACTAAAGTAACAGTATTTTTCGAAAAAGATGCGGGAGTCTGGCTTTCCTTGATTGGAAGGCTGCGACGAAGGTCTTTGTCTAAAGTAATATGGGAATAAATTTTTGTTATTACACTGAAAACGTACAGTAAAGGTTATAATCTACCCAAAAAGGGCAAAGATCTATATTGAACCGACCTAATCTCTCTCAGGGCTTGAAGTGAGCCACTGAAAGCAAGCTGAGCACGAATCTCTTGAACATCCGCAAACCCAGGTCCCTCTCCTCCCCAAATCCAGTCCTCTTCCCCATCCATTGAGTAAGCCAATGAACTTGTTTCCGACGGATCACCGCTGATACGTCCACATTCATCATCTACAATCAAGGAAGTAACAATCACGCTTCAATATCTAAAGCGATTATGCCGACTGAATGTTATGTTATGAACATTACCACGTCAGTTAACTGCACATGGCAGTGATCAACTCGAAAGGCTGAGCCACTTTGGTTACTGCCGGCACACTTTAGTTTCCACCATTTGTGTAACTCAGCTGTTCTCCCCCCCACCCCTCCTGTATATAGTTTTATTAGTCAATAGTGCAAAAAATCTGAAATCTGCCCTCATTCCAAGTAACGCTACACTGGCGGGAATGGTTCGGTCGTTTAGAAGCTGGATTTTACCATGCAAGCAGTGGTTTCTCCAGGCCGGAAGCTACGCTACGAAGGGAGAGAAACCACTGTGAGCAACCGTTTGCTTCTTTGATTGAGCCTTCGTCCAGCGCTATGGACGAATAAATTAACTTTAAACATGTAAATCCTGTTTGAAAGCAAGTTTAGGCTCTCGCGCATTTGCTTACGCTTACAATTGCTGCTTTTACGCGAGCCTGCTGTGGATATTCAGTGTTTCTTTGGATTATTAATTTTATTCCTATCTACTTACTTTGTCAAATGTAGGCGAACCCAAATGGAGTTGAATTCCAAGGGACCATATCAAAGTTCAAGAGCGAAAAGAAAAATAAATTTCGTCGTGCTTGTTTACGTTATCCATAAAACGCAAAATTAGGCATCTTCACGTCGTAGTCGCGCAAAAATGGCAAAGAAATGCAAAAATAAAAGCGTGATGCACGTGCAAAGTTGTTGTTTTGCTTATTAAACCTATTGTTTTGTTGAAGTTCTCTTTGCCGTCTTGTCGTTGGATATTCGTAGTCATCACGTGGACGCGCATGCTCGATGGAAAAGCAAACGGTTGCTCGCAGTGGTTTCTTTCCCATCGAAGCGTAGTGTCCGGCCTTGAGAAACCACTGCTCGCAAGGTCGCTGGATTTAGGAGACATCACTATTTACAAACATCACCGTCATGACACGTCACAGTCACAACACTCGTCACGGTCACATCACTCGTGACAGTCACAACACTTGTGACCACACCCACCATACAATTCATTACGATAACCTGGGAAGCTAAAAGAGTCCGACTCATGATTCATGATTCAGTACTCGACTCACTTCTGTAGGCTGGAGACAAGTGTGCTTCTTCCTCCACCTCTTCTCCAAGTTCGATCCCCAGCTCCATTCTTCCCTCCAGCTCATTCAAGGTTTGGCGTCCACCGGCGGTGCTACTTGACGAAGACACTGATGAAAATCGACCTTGGTTGAAATCAATCATTTTGTCAATATCCAAAACCTACTCGTTTTCCAACATATAGGCAACAAATAGAAGTGTAAAAACTCAACCACTACATTTGGTCGTGTTTAAGTGAACAAGCACAGTGATAAACATGGAGTGACTGAGGATTGTGCATAGTTTTTAGACGCATTTTGCGTACAACGAATAGCCAAACAAACAAACAAACAAACTAAATGAGGGTAGTTCAAATTAAAAGAAGACCGAAAGGCTCTAGAAGATCTACGCTTCCGGAACAAAAGTAGACGCCAAAACAAGCTAAGGGGAGGGGTATCAACATCAAAGAAATAACGAGCAAATGTTCTTGTACCTTGAGCCACAGGACAACCATGCACGCAGCGGAAAGTAAAAGGGCTTAATGGGCAACAGGGTTCTTTGCAGTTTGTACAAAAAAATTTTAAAAAATGCAAATTAAAATTTTGTTCAATGTTCCTGCTTATCCGGAAACCAAGGGGGAACGTCCAACCACGCCCGCTAAGGAAATCAACCCGTAGAGCATTGGTGTCTGATGACGTCAATTTGGGAAGCACCTTTGGTAGATTATAGCGTTGGTACTTGCAGGTTGTTTGTCTGCAGGTTTGTGAACTAACCTTCACGAGCCTTCCAAATAATAAGGCCTTTTGCACCAAAAGTAGCCTTCTAGCGACTTCTCACACAAAAGCGCTTCTTTTTAAAATACGCATTGCTTCATGACAACAAAAATCGCTACTAGAATTGAAGACAGACTTAGTCTCACACGCAGCTGTATTTGTGTCGTCACAGATGGTTGCGTGGGAGACTATTATCGACTATGACAGATTATACCTACCATGTCTAGTGTCTGATTTAGGCGATAATGGCGCAGATAATGATTGTTGACTGACAGCAGGATACGGAAGACCAAATGTGTTGTGGACATTTCTCAAAGTTTCAATGTAATCTTCCACACGGGCAGCACGATTTCTGTAAGGGAAACAAATACCTTCAAACCTCCCATAAGCGACTACCCAAAATGTGAAGACTTAGTGGTCGCTTACGGGAGGTGGTTACTTACGAGAATCGAACCACAGGGGCCTTTTCATCTACTCTTTGGAAGAGAATGTACTGCAAGCAATTCTAAGATATGATATGGTGGTTCCATATTGTCATTAAGAGTTCTTGGAATATTCTAAGTAGCATAGTGCATAAATCTAGCAAACAGATCAGAAAGTGCGTCAAGTGGTCGCTTAAAAGAGGTTACAACCGCCACCCGGTTAGCTCAGTTGGGAGAGCACCGGTCTGCAGAGCAGGAAGTCGTACGTTCAAATCCCGGCCGGACAGACAATCAGGGTCTTTTTTTAAAAAAAGTGGTGAGATCATGCTGGCTACGATTTGAGACCTTGTCTCAGTTAAGGTGATCGCGTCATTGGGCAGTGACGTTAAGCCATTGGTCTTGTCTCCTTCATCCTCCTTTCAGCAGTCAAAATCGAAGGGGACAAAAAAGAACCCACACTACTGTTCAAAAGAGTAGGGGAAGTTTCCCCGGTGGTGTGGTCTACCTTTCACGCATCACACATCATTCATATCATGAGCTATAGGTGGGTTACAATAAGCTCATAAATGGACTGATAGCGGCTGCCAGTGACGCCTTGTATGCTGAAGTCCCAACTTACTGTTAACATGTTAATATGTAAAGAGGGCGCGTCTTGTTGTCCTCTGATCCACCACATCACATTACACAAACAAAGGAAAATTTAAACACTGACAACCAAAAAGTTGTTGAGGTCGCTTAAGAGAGATGGTCGTTTACAAGAGGTTCCAACTATAGGGCTTTGACTAGGGAAATTCTGGTGTTTTGCATCTCCTCATGTCTTCAGAGGTGAAAAAAATGTTTCGTGGAAAAATTTTCACAGCCTCCCTCAATGAGCGACGTGGGAGATGTAAATAGAGGAGGTGTTTGAATCACCTGCCACTACAACCCAAATGAATATGGTAAATATCCGGTAATTTTTCAGAGAGAGAAATTGATGCTAGGTGACAGCCACAAAGTTTCTTAGGTGAAGAAGTAGTTAAACCCACAAATTTGAAGGCGATAAGATCAAATGCCTGTTACTTGCTTACTTACCTTTCTTTACGAAGCCACGGCACAAGAGCAAACTCTAAATAAGCGGCAAACCTGCCGAGGTCCCTGAGTCGATGCGCGGTCAGTAGCAGTCTAGCGTGACGGTTTAAAATGGTGTCGATGAAAAAATTGTCCGCAGTTTCTAGTTCTGATGGCCGCCTATAAAAAACATCAGTTATAAATAAGTAAGGCTACGTCAAATTGTTTAAGTATAATCATAAGTCATGCAAGTCATTTCTTAACTTCCAGAGTTCAACCCACCAGTTTAAGCGTTTCATAAGGGTATACGGGAAGGGTGAAGTATCTGAAACGTTCATACAATCTTGGGTCAGCCGTATTGATAGTTTGCAAGTGGCTTATGCATGTAGACACAAATTTTGTGGGGTTACCTGTTCAAACAATTTATATAATAAGCTTAAGTGAAGGCGTTTTTGAGCGACGCAAGTCAACTACAAGCAAGGCCTTCTCTTTTAATATGCCTAAACGCGATAATATTTTTCTTGCGGAGTGTTTTTACTCCTACAAAGGTGATTTTCCGCAAACGTTTTAGCAAAACCACTGCCCAAGTATGCGAAAAGTACACTTCCGGTTGACATGCGGCTTTCAAAATAGGCCTTTCCTTGAGCTCTCTAATGTCATACATTCAACCGAGTGGACCACCTTTACATATTTTCGTTTTTTCAGCACATAAAGGCAAGAAATAATGTCTAGTGGCATTAACCCTCTTATTACGTGGTAAAAAGCGACTGTGTCAATATGATCAAGAATTTTTGTTTTAGATACTGAACAACAAAATGTCCGTTACTTCAAGACGCCTTTAATACTAATCATCATAGTTCAGCTTTGAATGGAGGACTGGTACCAACCTTGACTACCGTGGAGGTCAAAAGTGTTGGGACCATTCCAGTGATATTAGTTTTCCATTTTTCGGCCCATCATTGCAGGGAGGAGTAAGGCGGGCAGGATAAAGGACTAACCCAAAGCCGATCACAAATTTGTCATTAGAAGTTCTACGTAACAATTACTTCGAAGGGATTTTCGAAAGAGTCCCAAGTTACTTTGAGCAGCTTTCTTTTACTGTTTCGATCATGGAAAAATCAAGAGTCGGACCCCCTCTAACAAGCCAGAGAAACAAGATTAACAAAACAAAAAATAGGCAATTAAAAACGGACTTACTTAGGAGGAGTTGTTGAAGTTGGGGAGCTTGATGTCACACTCTTTCGTGAACTCCTCTCGATCGAAGCGGTCCTGGTCAAGTATCCTTTTTCTAAAGAGTTACCCCGCGTAAGAGGCCCACGCGATGGAGGCTTCGAGACACTCGAGGAACGTGGATGAGGGTTGACCACGTAAGGAATATCGTCACTGTCCATTGACGCAGCTGATCCTAGGGGTGGGGGTAGGTGCGGTTTGACGAAAGTAGGGGAGCGGGGAGGAGAATCGAGTTCATCTGCAGCAATGCAACGCAAGAAACGGACGAGATCTTGGGCAATCTGCCGAGGGAAAAAAAAGAGAAACATCTTACTTAACTCTTTTAGAGCACAAACATTCGTACACTCCCCGCTCCTCTCTCCCGCGTGGAACCGAGTCCCTTGTACCGCTTGTGATGTCATTAAACGGTCATCAATCTTGTTTCCAGTGATAAAGCAGCAGAACAAGAAAATGTGAACAGCAAGGAGGAGAAAACGCAAAAGGTTCAAGTCAAGAAGGTCGAAACTTCGAAGCTTTAACTCAGTCCAAGAGCAAAAGCCAGAGTACTAGTAGTGTTCAACTTGCAACAAGCCAATACTTTTGGTTCTGTCTGGCCAGATACTTAGCAGAAATCGGATACACTCGACTAGCATCAAACGGTGTTTTGAGAGTTAAAAAACTCGCATTTAAAACGCTGTAAATGTTTCCGAATCTTGAATGTCTCAGTTATACTGTATTAATGTACCACACAATTGATATATGATCTACATGATTCCAATACAGGCGCAAATTTGGGGCAAGTGAGTTAGCAACATTTCATATGTGTTGCGGCCACTTTTGAGTCCAACGGCAGAGAAAGACTCAGAAAAGTAGCGAATAGTGTGCTTCAAGAAAACACCTGCATTGAGATAATATGATTAGGAGGAACTTGCTTTTACTTACTTGGTCTGTAATAGAATAACTATTTACCCCAGCATTGAAGAAGACGACGGATTATTCCAATATAATTAAACAATTTTTAAGACTATTTCATTACACTTACACTCCACTTACAGCCATCCAGAGCCTTATCGAGTAAGATGGTAGCGTGCTAAAAACATGACAAGAAAAAAAAAGTTATTGCCACAATACAACGTTGTTTTCTTGGCTCTTCGTATCAGTACTGCACTCGAAATGAAACATTTTTCCTGCTCCCCTGAACTGTTTAGTTATCAAAATCTGCGCTTATCTCCATAGAGACGCCTTTACTTTATCGTGCACAAAAGGGACGACGGAAAGGTAACAGCTTAGGAGTTCCCCCAATACCCCCCTTCCCATGATGCCATGTGATTTAATTTTTTGCAAGTCTCTCGCGCCGTCTCACACAGTCTCGAAAACCCTGAGCACGAGGCTGTTTCAGTATTGTGGCAAAATGACTTCACGGGTTTGCATTAGCACTGCAAAAATACAAAAATACATTGCAGTTTCTGATTGGAACGTAATTGCATAAAATGCAGACATCCATGGTACATTATTGTGCACTTGTTGCACGTTTTTAGGTGCGAGTAAACACCTTCAAATTGGAGAATTCTCGCAAGCTGTACCTGCCAGAGTAAAACCGGGTGACAGCATCATTATTTCTGTAATGATCAATCACAGTGAGGGTGGATTCATTTGCAACACATGCGTATATGTTTATAGGCTTAAAAACAGTTTAAAATTCCAGCAGGCAAATGCCACAGCTATACGCCTACGTTGCAAATGAATCCACCCTAAAACAGAGCATAAATTCATGCACAAACTTGTTTGCTAACAGCCGGTTGTTCCAGGTTTTGAAGAATGATAAGGTACGAGGCTGCAGTTTCTAGTTTGCCAGCGGCAAGACATTCCTGTTAGGAAAGGTTTAATATGAATGCAATCATTGTTCTGACCAAACAAAATAGATAATCACGAGTCGACAAATGAAGCTTAAGACTAGCCAGCAAGTAACTCTCCCCCCATATGAGGGACATTGTATTGTCGCGCGAGAGGCATTCCCAGAGACGCGAGACAGCTAGTAGCGGAAACGCCTTCGGAGGAAGACATACACTGTTTCAGTAGCGCTTTTCTTACAACTTCATACATCTACATAAACTGCGAAAATTATTGCACCCCAGCTAGGACTTTCATCAATCAAAATCATTTCACGGTAAGTTATTTTCCAGTCAACGTTATTTCCCTTTGCCCAGGTGAAGAAGAAATGAAAAGCTATTTGTGATTATTGCGAGATCTCCTTTCCTCCGTCCCTAGCGGCTTTCCCGCTTGCTCGCCGGTCGTCTCACGGGACGCTTCGCTCGCCTTTCAAAAAGGATAGCTTTCTCGCCAGCTAGCTACAAACAAGTGAGCAGTACTTTCCTGTGGTGCAATTCGTAAAAGATGCTGTACGCGTCAGCAAAAACATTGACTTCCACCTGTTAACCACGAGTGCAAGTTTAAAAATGAAAGCTTTTAAGAAGTACTTCTCTGCGATTCCGTGTATTATTCCGAGCTAAATTCTAACGACGTTCTTAATCTAGTTTCTAAAATTGTGTATTTAATTACAAAGTGTGACCATTCACAGAAACGTCTTGCGTCAATTGTTCCTGTCGAAGGTGTATTAAAAAGAAAAAGAGATTAAGCTTAAAGTTTCTTTTGCTATTCTTACTGTAAACAGTTCTCGAGGATTGCCAACAGCCATGAACAGGTAACTCCAAAGAGCGACCTCGGTTTTTCTGGCGCAATGAACAACTGTCTCCAGATACTGAGGAAACTCCTTGATAAACCGAACAATACGAGGAAGAAGAGCGTCTGAGACAAAGAAGGACAAAAAAAGAGAATGTTGGTTATAAAATAGGCAGCAAGTAGTTCATTGCGGATTCGGTTCAACAACTGGACTGGAGAGGTCTTGTTTTACCTCTCATTCGTCCTTACTTGACCAGATTCTTTGTTCTCAATATGCATTACGGTATCAGAAGCGGAATTACGCGTATTCTGAGCTATATAACACCTTTGTTTTGCCCATGCTGATCCTGTAAAGCACTTTTACCGGATCGGTCCGACGCAAATAGACGTTCAAAAGCGGGTCTGTACAAAACACCGCATTTTACATATTTCTGTACAATCCTGGGATCTCTTTTATTGGTAACACTGTTTTGCTCATTAAAACCTACTGTAGATCAACAATATTTTGCTCACAGAAGGTGACGATCGTTTGTTTTTGTTTTTGTTTTTTTGCTAGCTTGTTGTGAACGGGCTCTATTTGAGCCTTAGTGAACAATATAAGGCACCATTGGGCGAAAACAGAACAAAATCAACCACCACCAACGCCCCCCTTCCTCCACCCAAGATGACCTCCCCCTTCACCTGGAATAGGCTCAGACGCAGTTGCTTCTTCTTCCAAGACTTCATGTAACATAAGCTCAAGCACGTGAGGAAAATATGGCAGATCACAACACATGTTGGCAATTTTCAGAGCTTGCTGGCCTAAGCTGGGTAAGAAAGAGAAAAACTCTAAAGACATATATTGGTAGCATATTTTTCCGTTTAGGGTAACCAGCAAATGGCTATTCACCCAATGCATCATCATATGAACAGGCAAACACTTACTTGCGTCGCAAAAGCTGCCTCAGGATGTGGTGCAGATATATTTGAGTCTACAAAACAAGCAGGAAAACAAACAAGCAGACTTAAAGTCAGGTAAGGATCGGAATACATCGTGAAGAACGGTCAGAAGAAAAAACACGCATGTGCACAACCATAATGGCCTCCAATGAACAATAAGAGTTAGATACCTAAATAGAGTCTAGATACAGCGTCAACCGATCAGAGCTCTTGATGGACAGATTTACGTTGTTAGCACAGTATTTTTAACCAAACGCAGACGTCTCTCTCGCGAAACGTCCCAGCGGCGTGGATCGATAAGTCTCTTACCCAACCGTCTTTGTGTTGTCATGCAACGTTCCTCCCCACAAGTTTGTAGGGGGAGGAACGTATAGCGTGATGACAAAGACAACGGCTGCGAAGGGACTAGGGAGCGGTGAGAGGCAGCCGTAATCCCAGGCTTCACAGAGGTTATTCGCTCATGGACTTACGTAAGACATAATCAATTTTCCACTCTTACACTGAATGATCACAAGAAATTTACAAGGTTCAAAACTGAAGTAGATCTGATATACTCACAACTCACCGTTCTTTCTAACGTGCAGAAAGGAAAGGCTTGCGGTGAAAGAGATGTTGGGGCAGGTGATGTGCATTCCAAAGGCATCGGTTCATTAGCAGCACCAAGAATCACAGCGTCTTGAAATAAAACAGCTATGGACGAAATGAAATTAAGGCTCAATACTAGAATTTACTGCTGTTAAGTATTTACCTCAGTGTTTCCATTGCAACGTTCAATTAACTAATCGATAATGAGCTTACGGCGAGGCAAGTAATCAAATGTGATCGGAGGAGATGATTGATTACAACGCTCGTACAAGACTCCAACTTGAGTCCTTTCACCCATACAACTTTTCGGGGTACATAAGATCAGAGCTGACACATCCTTCTAGAAAAGCACGTCAAGAGCTAACACCGCGCAAAAAAGCTTCGATGTTGAAAGGTAAATTTTCCGCAAATACTTAAGCCCCGAACTTTCCTACCCTACCGTCCTTCGTAACCTAAAATTCGTTATATGACGAGAAGTTAAAAAGTACTGAATAGCATACCTAGTGGATAGATGTTCAGATGAAATGGCAGCATAATTCTCTTGGAGAGAAAGTTTGGTGGATTATCATCATCTCCAGGAAATAAAGGAAGCCAGACCTATAAAATCAAAAATAGTAAAGGAGCAGTGGAGGATGGGAAGAGGGAAAAGGCAGCTTCTCTTCTTCTTCTCTTTCCCCTTCCCATTCTCCCCCGCGCGCTTTCTTTTTCCCCTCTCGTCAGCCTCCTTACGACACCAAAAGGCTTCTGGGAGCTTATGGGGAGGACAGAAGTTCCACAGGGTAAGATTAACAGAGGCACAGGCACAGTGAGATCCTAGACGAGCACAGTGGAACGAGCCTACGGTTTGCAGATGTCAGAGTAAAGATGGCACTTTTTCACACATTCATGGGTGAACGAAAACCAGTCTTACCAAGAAATCTGTAGGGAGCATAACATGGTTTACGGAAAAATCATGACAGTTTACTCTTTAAGAAGTTGTACCTTCATTCCATTCGCACCACATCCCAGCCACAGAGCCTCCATCAGATGCCTTTTTTTCTGGTTGGATGTTGATGAAGTCCACACATTCTCCACACAAGACGCCAGAACAACAGGCGAACAAAACGAAGACTAGGCGATATCAAGGACAGTTTATTATTACCACAGAAAGGATTAAAATAACAGAATTCATCTTCAGACTTGATCTATGGCATATGTATATAGATAATAATGAACAATAAAAAATAATGTTTTCAATCAAAATGTTAACAAGACAAAACCAACAAGGTTCGCGGCATCCGGTAGAAGTATTGTAGACAATTTATGCTTACTGCGGCATGTAAAAGGACAGACAGAAACGTAACTACGCGTTTAAAATTCCCGATATTTTCTTTTCTTTTAAGTGGCGATAGGTGAAATAGAGTTGTCCAGGAATGTCTGCTAGAGCGAGATGTCACGGTTCTTACCAAAAAAACACTGTTCCAACATTTAACCATAAATTATATGTGGTTAAATATAATTTACGGGAGGTTAAAATCGAGAGTTCTCAGTGTGATAGTGCCTGGTGGGTGCCGCTCAAAGGGTTATCACGGTTACCTTTTGGGCTCACTTGCGGCCCCCTTCGGTTTCACCAGGCACCTTATTCCCACACCCATCTGCTGTCGGTTGGTTTAACTGTAAGGATTTCCACCATTAATTAAAGATGGAAGCGCCATACGGATCAAATTTCGTGACTATTCATGACTTCGCCAGTCACTCATGAAAAAAAAAACAAAAAAAAAACGGCCGTTGTCGAGAGGTTTTATATCTTGGCAGTTGGGGATGCAGTTTAGTGGCCGTTACCGTTGTAGGGAGGTGGCTGTTAGAGGAGGTTCGAAACTATACCATTCCTAGATACCTTTTTCGTTTTTCTCTCAGGATAGTTCTTATCCCTCTGAAGCATAAGCAGCCGACCGCCGACATTAGTGATAAGCGACTCCACTCCGTCCAGTCCCTCCAAGCCTTGGTAGTCTATAAAGTATGTTAAGAAAAAAACCTTAATATTCTTAGACAAGGACGAGTACTAAAACGAGATTTTTCTCGATACATTTTCCATTTGTAAGAACTCAGGTCGTTCAGACCGGTCCAGTTGAAAAGAGAATTTCACTATCAGCCAGGACTGTCCAGTCAGATTAGTCTATTTTTAAATGGTATGCTTGGAAGTGGTGGGTTTTATAGAAAATTTCTATAAAATGCAAACATTTTACTTTTAAAATAACCGGTCTGGCCTGCTAGTTCTCTAAGCGCTATAAGTAGTGCGCCGGTGCGCGTGGACCAACGTGGCGGGAAACGCGATAGGCGTCGTCATTCTTCTACGACTTTTAACAAAACTGTCACAGTGACGGAAACAAGTTATCAGATGTTAACAGCTGATCGGAAGAGGGATTAACCTCCTTTAATAAAAATAGCCGTGTTAACTTTTCTGGTGAAAAAAAGGAAAATGAAACTTTTCGGTGTGTATCTCTTTTTGTGAGAATACGCGGAAAAAAAAGAAAAGAAAAACTTAAGTGAAATCTCGTCTTTGTTGCCGTTCTCTTACTCCAGTCTAAAGGTCTCTGTTAACTAATAACCTGCCATTTCATAATTTCACGGAGCATATAGGGAAGGGCGCTTCTCTCATGCAGGGCTTTTAGCGTTTACGACGTCGTTCCCGTGGCTTGACATTTCCTCTGAGTTTTTCCACGACTTCATAGTAAATTTGGGTAAAAAAGGGAATCAATGAAGAAGTTTTGATCCGAATAAGACTCGACAAGGACACCGTAAGGGCGTCGAAAGTTCGTTTTAAAACGTAAACTTTTAATTCTGTAAGGAGACCTTTACTTTCTAGGTTTTAAGACGATTAACGATTTGCGTGACTTACCTGCATATAACGATGTAAGCGTGACATGAACAACTGCTAGGGGATGTGGCACGTGGTTGACAAGTGATACTTCTTGCACGCGTGAAACTTGCACTTCTGGAACATCTGAAAGAAAGCAGTCTTGTAAAATATTTCCTTCTTTCCCCACCAAGGATCCTGGTCCCATGCTAAGCACTACGACTTACTTGGATTAACATCTGTCCTCTCCAGCGAAAAGAAAACCACCCTGGAATCAGCGCAGTACACCAACAACAAGCATCGAAAAACATTCACAAGGAAAGCTGGAGCCGGTAACTTGACATTTACCGCAAATGCATTGTCTAAATTGCAAGTTCTGGGGTAGAAACGAACCTGTAAGAAGGATACAAACACAACACGAAATTAATAATGGGTAAAAGTTACAACATATGAACCTCAATGGCATTGTTCTCGAAAAGTCCCTTTGTCTTCTATGCACAGGAAGCTTAGCCATTTTTTGGATCATAAGGCAACACTGCCACCCATTTTTTTATTCAGCCACTGGATGGACTGTGCCACAGCCTGCTGCGGTCTTCCTAAGACAGTACGCAAAGCTAAACCTAACCCGTCTGTTGAGGACACACAATTGTAGCAAAGGAAAGGAATGTTTAAGAGCCTGGGTACCCTGTGGCAGTTAATGTAAGCCTACCTCGTCCGCCGAGGAAGTAAAGTTGTAGCAGGGAACAATAAGAAATTCTCTCCACCAAGACAGACCACCACGACATGAGAAACCTTGCTCCTTTATTGAAAAAAAGAAAAATGTATAAAGCAATGTAGCGAAAAGTAATATCACAGCATGTTTGTTAAATTAGAAGTTGAAAATCTCAGCAGAGAAATCAATCGTTGCTTGACAAAAAAGGTGACTTTAAATTATGTGAGTATTGAATGAAAAAAAAGCAAAACCGAGACCTTCATTTCTAGGTGATCATTCAAGCCACATCAAGTTCTATCCGTTTGCAGGCGGGAGAAAAACCTTCCTTCTTAATCGATTTAAGACCCTGAGTATTTGTCTGGCCCAAGGAATCGAGCCCGCGACATTAATGCTTCGCTGGTTAGCCTTCTACCGACCACGCGAATCCTGTCGCGGCCAATTGAAGATCGGGTGAAAAGGAAAATGAGGTAGGCGGTTGTTTCATTGCTTAGGCCTGTACGGTACAAGCTTCAGAGAGCAACTTCCTGTACCTGTGACACGTTGCCAAACAGTTTCCACTTTCTGCTGTTAAGTGAATAATGAGCGATCCCTGTTCTTCCAGCTATTGCAACACAACGACCAGTCTTGTCCACAGCCGCATACTAAAGCGTTAAACAAAAAAAAGATTGAACTAAAACAATGACCTAGAATAATTGTAGGGTACACCTACTCTCCAAGGTGGCGGAAAATCAATATACCAGTGGTGTTTATAAGATGCTGCTTTCTTCGTGCATCGCCGCAAACAAAAAAACAATAAAAACTAAACCTTATCGCGTTCAGTTGTTTGCTTCGCGTGTTGTTACACAAAATCTGTGGCATCAGTATCTTTCACTGTTACTCAGTTGAAGACTTCTGCAATTCACTGCAAGTAAGGTACATTGAGTACCGCAAACGACACAATGGACACCTTCTCTCAAATAAACGCTCTCGATTCTTTTAAGCTTGCGCCTCTCTAGTAAACGCCCCCATCTAATAGACACCCCTGGTGTCTATTGCATCAATTACATTAAGTCAGGGCCTGTTTATGTGGACGTGGGGGACCGAAGGTAGGTGAGGTAACCCGCTTAGGTGGGGTAACCTGCCTGTCCCTATAATCTCTCATTTTAATATGATCACGTTTACATGATAGGTGGAGGTCACCCGAGGTGACCTCGCCTATCTAGGGTCCCCCGCCTCCATGTAAAAAGGCCCGCAGTTTGCTCATCGTCCGGTTCTAAAAGGCCGTTATGTAGAGTTTATTTTGAATCTCAACTGGACGCAATTTAGTGAGCGTTGCCAATGTGAAGGGTTGGCTGTTGTAAAGGGGTTGAAACAACAATGTATGCACTGAAGTTATGAATTTATGAAAATCATATATGAGAACTGCGGGATGAAGGATTACATGAAACAAGATCATCGCAATTATAGACGCAACTCTTGCAGTTGCGAAAAGAGAGCCTAAAAAACAAAACAAAAAAACAAAAAAAAAACTACAGCCTTGAACGGGATTCAAGCCTGAAACGGTAATTCCGTACAAGCCTGAAATTTTTCAGAATTTCTATTCGCAGCTGCAAAAGTTGGGTCCATAACTGCAATGATCTTCTTTCATATAATAGTGTATGCATTGTCCGTCGGAACAAAATAAGAAGCGGGTTCAACTGTACTTACTTACCCTGATAGGCCAGTTGCTGTCCAAATAATTTAAAGGAGCCTGGAAAGGTGATTTACACACAGACAAACAAAATTAAAACTGTTGGCAAGTAAATTTGAGGTGTATATGTACATAATGATAAAATAGTTTGAATCGGTAGCAGACTTTCAAAAGAAAAGAAAACACGCCGACGATAGACCGCAATCGGAAAATACATAACGAACCTCTATATAACGAAGTCCTCGGTATAACGAAATCTAAGACAGCCAGTTACAGTGGAACCTAGACATAACGAGCCTCTGTATAACGAAGTCCTCGGTAGAACGAAATCTAAGACAGCCAGTTACAGTGGAACCTAGACATAACGAACCTCTGTATAACGAAGTCCTCGGTATAACTAAATCTAAGACAGCCAATTACAATGGAACCTACACATAACGAACCTTTATATAACAAGTCCTCGGTATAAAGAAATCTAAGACAGCCAATTACAGTAGAACCTCGACATAACGAACCTCTACATGAAGAAGTCCTGGGCATAACGAAATCTAAGACAGCCAATTAGTGTGGAACCTCGATATAACGAACCTCTATATAACGAAGTCCTCAGTATAACGAACGATTTTCTTTACCCCAATGATAGTAAAATGTATGGAAAAGGACCTCAATATAAGGAAACCTCGTTATAGCGAAATGTTTTGCAAGTCCCTTGGCCCTTCTTTATATCGAGGTTCCACTGTACCATAATCATATCCACGCTTGTCAAATATTATAAAGTTTGCCGTCTTCTTTTTTCCTCCCTCCGATTGCGAACGTACACTATTAGCCTCCTATGTTAGCTTCATTCTACGTCTCTTGTTACCCAATTTACCCTGCTGAATCTAACTTTGCAGCCCTCACCTGTATAACAATCCACTGCTTGTTACTGACCAGAGTGCTATGACCAACTGGTCCACCAATCACAGGAGTAGTGCCAGTGTTCTCGATTAAATCTTGTGTGTCGGACACCATGTCTCCAGTGTTCAGGTACAAGCACTCCTCGCCTTGGAGGAATAAATGCTCATGGTTGCTCTGCAAGGGATGTAGAAACAATTTAAACTTAATAACATTTCCACTACTTATTATATAAACACCAATGAAATAACTGGTGAGCTTTCGCGCAAGACAAGCCATATCTTCACACGTGAAAAATAACATGTGATAAAGCGCGCCTTTCGCAGCAAAAAAAAGTATTAGAACATTACACAGCCGCTTAGAGATACGCAATTCTCTTCTCGTGTTGAAAAATATTTCAACACTTGAAGAGAAATTTCGTATCTCCGCGCGGCCATGTAATTTCCTCTACTTCATCATGATTTACTTCGTGTTAACAAAACATCAATTCTAGATATACATGACTTGTATATAAACACGACGTCAAGTATAGCGAGGGTTACTCTAAGAACCAAACGTCCTTCCGCCCAAGGCTACGTTCTAAGGAAAGGTAAAGGTAGTCCAGTGCTTTGAAATACAGGTCACCCAGAATACGATATATATAATATAACCCTAGGATTTCCTAGTCGTCTAAGGGCAAAAGTAAGGCGCCAGTGGCCACGGGGCGCTGCTAGAGAACCTTAAGCAATAAGGCGGGAAAAATTTTTTTGACATTTGAGACTTTAACAGCCGAACAAAGCACGTGTTAAATAACCTAAATGGCATCGGTGCACATAGCCTAAATAAAATGTGGAGTAAGTTCCCAAGCCTAAACACCTGCCTGCGAGCATACTGCGATCTTCCAAAGGTAAACTGTTTGCAGATAACCTCCTCAACACCCCGTCACGGGCTTACTTACCATGCACGGATTAACTGTTAGTGCACTTTTCACGAACTGAAGCTGCATTATGTCACCTGAAACAATTCATAAAATGAAAAGTTATTCAATAATGAGAAATGGAATGATTTATATCGCTGTATATATATATATATATATAAAAAGCAAAACAGTTTAATCGGTCACTTCAATTTCTTTTGGTATAGTTTTGCCTGAAAAAAAAAATGTACGTCTAAAAATATCTGAAATCATTTCTGTAATATAGTCTTGCGTCATTTTCTCCGATTTCTCTTTTAGTGCCAATTTATACGAGGAATACAAAACATGCCTCACAAAGATGCGACTTAGTTAGATAGCACTGCACTATTCATACGAGTAATTAGGAAGGGTACACTTCGTTGCGTCTTCTTTAAGACGCGAAGGCGTTTTACGATACATTTATACTAGAAATCCTCGTGTTGTTCTTGGGACCCATTTATGTAAGACGTGTCTCGTTTATCCTCGAATAAATGCCGGCATCAAGGACGTTGGATTATAATACCTTTATCTCGTTACCTTTTATGTCTTTGATTGGATAGCCACATCAAAGCCATTTATTTAAAGAAATAAGGGGACGGCGTAAAGAAGACGCAGCTAAAACAAGACGCAAACTTCCTCTATGAATTGCACCAAGTCCTCCCGTCTTTAATGAGAAGCGACTTCGCTAAGACGCAAAGGGCATGCTCGTATGAATGGTACAGTTTGCGTCTTATTTAACACGCGCCTTTACTAAGATGTGTCTTGTCTTTCCTCGTATTAATGGCCTTGTTATCGGAAAATAAGCCAATACATGTAGATGCTGGTAACCTGTAAGCTCTTATGGTGTACTCCCCTTCTTTTTTATTTCATTTTATTCTCTAAGTAGGGCAAAAGGGACGAACTATCATTAGATATTAAAACAACAACCACATTACCTGCGGACCCACTTTTTTCCTCTGCAGACACCATCGCCAGGTTATAGCCTTCAGGGCCCCACCCCTTACAAAGGCATATAAACACAGTTTAACTGTAAAGAGTTGACTACCGAGCCGCAAATACCACCCAATATTCAGAAAATGTCTGACTAAAAATTGGCTCATATCAGACAAAATCTTAATTGTGGTCAGTCATGATCCGATTGTGATTCCAATTCCGTGCCTACCATGCACAATTTTCGTTTAAGACGAGCAACGCGTCCTTGATCGTGTCCGAAGACACATTTGTCTAGTCCGACAAGAAAGGTGACTTAGCTGCACATATAATATGTCTCCAAGAGAAAAAAATAATTTGCAATTCTGAGTACTACGCTCTATCAACTGAGTTATAGATCCTCCACGTACAAACTTTTTTCTCTTAAATGTGGTTACGATAAATGTCCATAGACCACACACAAATGATCACCGAATTTAATTCTACAGGATTTAACAAAGTCGGGGAGGTGCTGATGTGGATTGCTAATCAAAAACTTATCACAATTGTACTTTTCCTATAAACATAAAACTGCCCTTAGTTTTGAAATAGTAGTAGTGTATGTACACAAAGCACGTCAGCTCCATTCTGCGGTTTTATCAGTATAAACCTTACCATTGATTTAATGTGAAGTGGATTATGGAGCACTGCTTCCTGAGAAGTCCTGCGGGATTTAGAAAGTAACATCAACATTGGAGCTAAGAAGGAAATACCTTTACTTGGTTCAACTTTACAAATGAATTCATGGCTATTCTGATGTGTGGGGAGCAAGGATGACGCAGTGGTGAGAGCACTCGTCTCCCACCAATGTGGCCGGGTTCAAATCCCGGTGTTGACGCCATATGTGGGTTGAGTTTGTTGTTGGTTCTCACATTTTATTACTTCTTACTATATTAGTATTTTCTTTCTTTTTTTGTTAATTATTTATTTAAAAAGTAGTTCCTCCAGTTTTTTTTCTTAAATAATGTACAGTAAAATATTAGATATTCTATTTTTAATTGTATTATCTTTAAGTTTTGGAGAGCAGTTTTTATATGGGAGTTCAGTTTCCCCCAATTGCTTTCCTTTGACTACTGTACTTTTATATATAGTTTTTATGGTGATTATTGTTATTATTAGCTGTAGTATATCTTTGAACAGTGATAAAAAACATCATTAAACTTGAACTTAAACATTAAGAATCTAAGTTTTTTTTCGATGGCAAATTGAGTAAAACAGCAGAATCAAATAATCATGATTTAGAATTCAGGTACCCATAGTCTCCTCCCAGAGTACACATCAGAAGAGATCCAAAAACACTCCATACAGCAAGTCCACCATGACACGCCCAGGACCAGGCCACTGCAATAGCACAGCCGTCAGGAGTCCACGAGAGGCACTGGACACCACCTGTGGTCTGGATGGTATCTGTCATCATTAAATTTTGTTAAGGAAAAGCAGTTCCTTCATGAAAAAAATTTTGAGCAAAATACAACAGTGATAACAATAACAATAATTCTTAAATTATAGCTCGTAGAAACACAATAAATTTGCAACTTTGGCAACGGCAATATTTAGTGTCTTTCTTCGAAAAAGCGCCGCAGCGTCTATCAACTTGATTGACTTGTCGCTTCACCGTTTCTTTAACCTTATCTTCTTAGTACTTTTCCATTAACTTATAGTCCGCTCGACGGTAACGCGTTTGTCTTCTCACCGCTTTTCCGCGGGCTAGTTAGTCTGTTCCATATTGTCCCCTACAAAGTTATTCGTTCTTGCTGAGTGATAATGATAATTCATGTGCAGTTCAGTGTATACACGCAGGGTGCAAAGAAAATCATTTTTACAGCTTGCCATTCGGGCAAGCTAAAGCTAGCATTTACTAGCCCAGACGTCATTTCAACTAGCCCCAAAAACTTTTTGTTCTTCTGTTATTCAGACTCCTCATAAAACATCACTTGCCCGTCGGGCAAGTTGAAAACAGAATTCACTAGCCCGATAGCAAAATCCACGAGCCCCGGGCTATCGGACACTACTTTCTTTGCACGCTGACACGTAAGGATAATCCTTTCGCATTTTTCTGCATTGTACGTTCGTAACGTATCTTTGTAAGTCAGTATTTAACAATATTTGACCGACTAACAACGTGTGTTGTCCGAGCTAAGATAAGTTGACAACGCGACCGATCGGGTTATGCCTACTTCCCTTACGTGAACGGTCTTTGCCATTTTTATCAGTCGATGCCACCATTAGTAACCAAGCTTTTAGTCATAACGAAAACAATACGTTTTTAAATAGTCTAAAAAAAACGATGTCCAAGTTAGCCCGAGTAGCTGGCGGTAAAAATAAATCCGGATACAACAATCCTGCCAGTTAAGCAGGCTACACCGAAGTTGAATTACGTAAAATGTTATGGAAATGGTTACGGTCACCTGTTATTGCTGCATCAGTAAAGAAAAAGTTTTGATTATTATACGTTTCTGGGATACCGCCCACCTACCCCTCCCCTAAGCCAACATTTTGCCCTAAGTAACAACCAAGTGTTAATGTTGGTTTAGGGGAAGGGTAGGTGGACAGTTTCTCAGACATGTATAATAATCCAAAAGTTTGTTACTTTATGTACTTACATTTTTCGGAATTTTGGCGGGTCGGCGTGGCAGTGTTGTGGTAAGGGAGAGAGATTAGGATCACTAAAGGCCCGGGTTCGATGTCCGGGTTCGACTCTGGGTTGCGATTTTCTTTCTTTTTAATAGAAACACTCTCAATAGCAGGTCAAGAATTTTCTAAGTGTCTAACAAATGGCAGCGACCGTTTACGAAAGGGACAACTCCGACGCCTACGGTCGCCCAATGCCATGACAGTCTTGGGTTCTGGATTTCACGCTGTGGATCAGTCTGGACTTCAGTTACTGGATTCTGGATTCCTTATCAGTGGAACGTGGATTCTGGATTACAATCATTAGCAGGATTCCGGAATCCTTGAGCTGAATTCCGGATTTCAAAGCTCAGGATTAAGGATTCCACAAGGCGATAGTGGTTAGTTATTTCAAGCCAAGATTATCTGAGAACAAACAATAGTACAGTGTTGTACATACGTGACAATTCATTGTTGTGTAAAGGATACCAGGGTAGTCTTTGCTTGATAAGACAAGCTTGTGAGACAGCTGCAAAGCTCCTGTTAAATCGTCAAAACCATATACTAGACATTCACCACTGCAAGAAAATAGAAGGCCAAGTTAATATGATAATTATTACATTGAATGGTAGAAAAAGGCGCACTAGCAAATGTCTCGCAAATGCAACCGAACTTCTTTAAAGGGGACAAACAGTCATGTTAAAGATGCGCTCCTAATTACATGTAAGGCTAGTTGTCACCGGTGGCGGAATCGGACGCAGGTCCGTTTCAAACGTCGTGCTACCGTCGTGCTGAACTCAATTGATCCAATTTAATTCGACTTAATCGTGACTTGGTTTCAAAAGTCCTGCTCCTGCTGTGCCGAACTCAATTGATCCAGTTTAATTCGAATTAAGTATGACTTGATTTCGAAAGTCCTGCTACTGCCGTGCCGAACTCAATCGATTCAGTTTAATTCGAATTAAGCACGACTTGATTTCAAAAGTCCTGCTACTGCCGTGCCGAACTCAATTAAACCAGTTTAATTCGAATTAGGCACAACTTGGTTTCAAAAGTCCTGCTACTGCCGTGCCGAACTCAATTTAATTCCACTTAAGCACGATATGGTTTCAATAGTAGTGCTACCGCCATGCAAAACTCAACTTACTTACCTGGCATTGTACATGTATTCGACAACAGCTATTTTGTTCAACTGAACTGAAGTCGACTTTCGAAACGAGGTCGTGCTCCATTCGAGCCAGCTTATCACAGCTGTTGCACGACCTTTAAAATTGCCTTCAAGGTTTTAATTAGAGGTGCAAGGCGTTATGACCTAGTGTAAACAGCATTTCAATTCGGCTAACTACAACTGTAGTCGATCACTTGGGATTAGTGAAAAACAGAATGTCCGAATAACAAGCCAAAGCAGAAGAACTCGAACCAATCGCAGTGCAATATACAGAGCTAAGGGATTATCTTTAAGAAAAATATATTTATAAACTGTACTGAATACAGAGAGATTCACGATACAGAAGCTGAAAATTACGTGCCATTCAGTTCCTTTAAGAACGAAGCCAAACAAACCAAGCGCACTGTCAATTAAAATATTATTATACGATTGTTCATTGTTATTCAAGGATCAATACAAGTAAGCACATTGTGTATGAAGGTAGATTGTAATTTTGTACTCTACAGCTTCGATAGAGATGTCCACATTAAGAAGGTGCATACACTTGTACAGTAAATCAAAGGAGGGTGGGGATTATTGAACTCAAACTTAGAAAAAATTAATTCAATCCACCTAAACATTTAGCACTCTGTTCAATGAAATAAAAATAATCTAAAATACAAGTCGAAGTTATTTTTATGGATCTAACCATTCAATAGGACAATGGCACCATGATGTCATTTTACTACGTAAAACTACCAGAATCCTTCAGTTCTTTGTTTTCTTTCGCAAATAAGGGCTATTCTTTTTAAACCTCAGCGGGATTGACAAATTAAAATAAGAAAGCAAAATGAAATAAATTCTGGTAGCTGTAGTCAAATTTCATCATTGTGAATACGGCCTATAGGTTTGTCATACAGCCATTAACTTGTAAGCAAGCTCTTTTGGACTCTATGTAATTGGGGTGTTTTAGCAATGGCGAAAGCGACGGCAACGAGGACGTCAAAACAGCAATAGGTTTATTAAGCAAAACAACAAGTTTGCACGTGCATCACGCTTTTCGCCTACGTTAGACATTTTCAGCGAATTGGAATAAACGCGATAAAGTTTGTAAAACGCTAACTCATTTTAAAAACGACGTCGAACCGTAGCCGTTGTCGATGCTAAAAGTCCCTATTAACTCACTTTGTGCATCCAAATGCAATTAGTCTGTATCTGTGGTTGATTGTGACACAGGTTGCTGAGCTTAAATCTCTGGCCCACAAACCAATAATTTCCTTAAAATAAACAATAACAAAAAATGACCAAGTTGCAGAGCAAAGAGCTTTTTAAAAGCGTTCCCTATGTTTATTGTTTCCCCGAAGCTAGTGGAAGTGATTAAAACACCACCTTCAAGACTGCACAGTAAATTATAGAAAATTTTAACAGCTGTGATCATTTCATTATGCAGTTTAAGTTACTTGAGACTACAAGCCTTCCTGTCCCATTCAGTTCAGAAAGATTATTCTTTCTGTTAAATTCAAGGGCACAAACTTTTGAAACACCCAGTGCAAGCAATGAATTATCTTTCAAAAGGTCGATGTGTTGGGACTTCTTCACAGAAAGGACCGCCTTTGGGCGACCACTTCCTATAAGCAGCCACTAAAGCTTTAGATTTTGCGTGGTTGCTGAAAAAACAATTGACCACAGCATTAAGGGTCTTACATGTACATAAGAACAATGCATCACAAACAGGCTTTTAGCCAGACACTGTCCAGAGGGTATGTCCTCCCATAAGAGGGTGAATTTTCCTTGTATTTCTTCCAAAAACGGGTGTCGATAGGACGGCTAACCTGCGATCAGGCGATTTTTTTTTTTTTTGGCCAAAGGAAAAAAAAATCGCCTGATCGCAGGTTATAGGACGGCTGGACACCTAATGCAGATTGGCAGCTGAATGGATGTTTGTCATAAATTAGCATAATCTTTAGCAGAAATATCTCTTAATTTAGGAACAAACACACTGCAGGAGCAGCATTACTGGTCCACAATACTGTAAGCTGTCACCTTCTTTCTCAGACTGTATTTTCCTCCATTATATAATGGCCTCTTAGGTGACAACAAAGGTGGCAAGTAAGGGTGGTAAGGGTGATAGCTTAACAGGTGGCCTACATCTGACTTCATGGAAGTTCACTTGTATACATGTATTACAGAACACAAAATTCATGACAATTTAACTTACAGAGCAGTCAAAGATGGCTGTTTCAGCAGATAAAAATCCTCCTCTGCCATCAGCCAACACTACAGCAAATCCCCCTAACAAGGGACTGTAATCCATTGCGCGGAAACTTACACCTTCTGTTTTTAAAGGAAAAGCTGAAAAGAAATACACAGTCGACACAGTTACAACAGTGGACAATCAATCAATTCAATATTTTTTATTTATTTGTCACTTTATTACTAATGTATCACATGTATCATATTAATCTATTAACAGGAGATCTCTGTAAGCTCTGCCGAGCTTTTCCAAGGAGGTTCCCTTTAACATATGCATTACAAACATTCGTATTGAATATGGTGGCCCTCCATATCAATAAGCAGATCTTCTCATCTTTAATTTTCATTAGTGTTTCGGGCAGATGATCTTTTCACAAGACTTGTGTTTCCAGCAGATGAACCTTTTGTCCTTACAATACATGTATAACAATGCTTAGATACAAAGATTGACCGGCGTAAAAATGGCTTGTACACTTATTTGCGTTATTTAGCCTAAGCAACCACAGTGTAAAATGTAACAAAAAAAATTTGGGGAGCTACACTATTTATTTATCTTATACTAATATGTAAAAACAAGGGATCTACTAGTTTTTAATAGCAAACTATTAGTCTATCAAAGCATACAAATGAGAATTCAGTGGCTTCTCTTCACATGCAGCAAATAAAACCTTTATGGTAGCATACACACTCAAATTTACTCCACGAAAATTAGCACTTTTGCTTTTAATAAATGCCCAGACATTAGCAGTTTCACATGTGACCTTAGATTTAAA
>CALNXK010000244.1:265000-350000 GCA_942486035.1 Porites lobata | reverse complement strand
GACTAAAGCGAGAATTAAACTAAAAGGAATGTTAAAATGGACGGTGAGCAAAAATACCACTACAATGTACTTTAATATCACATGAACATAAATGTTAAGCTTCATATTTACCCGGTTATTCCATATGCAGACACTGTGATCAGAAACAACGGCCAATAGCGAACGATCTCTGTTGTATTTTAGCGATTTTAATTCTCCACAGTGGACATCCTTTGAGCTGAAATACTTTGGCCAGCCGATTGGAAAGTACATGTCAACCAATTGTTGCAATTTAATATTTCAGTGGAGACTTCACAGAAAGTACCGCCGATCCGCCATGTTGTTGATGTAGACTCGTTTTCGAGTAGCAAAACTGAGTTACTGAGCAGGGATGGGAAGGTGTCTTGTTTCCAAAGCATTAAACAGAAGTAAAGCACAAATAATCTCCTCAAATCATTATGAAAATCATCTTTAAAGGAGAATTTCCTTATAGTGTAAAGGTTCTAGTCCTAGTTCATATGAAAAAGTTGTCCTTCTTCTAAGAACAAAAACGTACATTGCTGTTCCTCCCTAATGAGTAATAAAAGCTTTACGATTCGAATGGACAGCGGACTATAATCATCGAGCTAAAAATCTTCGCGCTTTCGAAGCGTTTTAAATTATATTACACTCGAACTTTGGTCATTACATGTATCATTTATCATTTGTTTTCGGAAGGATCAATTATCCAGCGCAAAGAGTCATGTCTTCAGTAGTCAGGCCAATTGTTATCTTTGTTTTGGGTGGACCTGGAGCTGGCAAAGGCACACAATGTGAGAAGATTGTAAAGGTAGCGGTGAAAACATCCTTTCTAGAATGCAAACAAATATTTAATTTGAAGCTTAACAACTGACCATGCAAACGTGGCAATCGAATTACGTCCTCTCGTCACAGTTTTCAGTCTTTGATTATAATGCGTAGTTTGATTTTGATACTGGCTGTAATATCGTTAAAGCATACCTTTTTGATCAAATAACTTTGTTGCTACTAATTGAAAGTTGTTTATTTCAAACCATTCTGTCACAATATTTTGAATATTTCCATTAAAAACAGTCCGCACTTTCGAAAAATGTACACTTAGTGGTATCTATAATATTATCCAAGGTTTTATGAGGCACTTTTATATGCACTTTTTCTGCCAAAAAGTAGAACTTCTGAGTTAATGGGCTGTTACATCCGTACACACCCCGGTTAAGGACTTATCTTTTCTTCTTACCCTTGAAGATTAAGTATAACTAAACAACCGAACTAAACAAGGTTCCACTGTATTAATTTTGTAGTTTTTCATAATCCCAGTTTCTTGTCTAATGTATCTGTCTGTATGTATGTCAGGGTTACTTTGTCATTCTAAATGCAGTATTTGCAATATTTTATTGTAGGAATTTGGATACATTCATTTATCAGCAGGGGAATTATTAAGAGTGGAAAGAGCCAGTGGCTCAGAAAATGGAGACCTTATTGAAACTTGTATGAAGGAAGGAAAGATTGTTCCTGTAGAAATCACAATAAGCTTGATTGAAAAGGTACAACATTTTGTTTTGAATGTTTGTTTTGGTATCATGTTTTGTTTTCACTCTTTGTTGTTGTTGTATAGGAGTACTTAGTTGTTGCTGTTTTGTCTTCTATGAAAAAATTGAATTTGAGCGAGTTTCTTTTTCAGAGTATGTCATTGCATGTAAAGTAGGCTTTCTTATCATGATGTGACAAATATCAACAGCTCTAAGGACTACTAGCACATCTGAAAATTGACTTCTTGGTGGAAAACTACAAGACATAATCTTTAAATTGTCATTCTAGTTCATAATAACCTACTCTTAACTTTATTATTAGCAAAATAATATTCTTCTCTGTTAACGCAATGTAAAGCCTCTGACAGTAGACATTTTTAATTATAAAATTGTAAGTGGTTTGAACCCAGAACTCATCTTGGTGAGTGTGTACATGTACTTCCTGAGTAGAAAGTGATTGACTTTTTAACGACCTCTACATTAATTTGCCATCATTAAAGTTGATGGTCATACTAAACTTGCTATTTTAAGGTGATCAGGTCTTTGTTATTTTGCTAGGCAATGAACAAAAGTAGCACAAAGAAATTCCTCATAGATGGGTTTCCAAGGAATGAAAATAATCTTCAAGGTTGGCATAAAGTTATGGATGGAAAAGCGGATGTGAAGTGTGTTTTATTTTTCGAGTGCACAGAAGAGGTACATACTTTGCCAGTACAATCAATTTGCATTTTTGTTGAAAATGTACAGCGTAGTTATCTCTTGTTATGTTGTGCAAGTCTGTCATGAGTATATCACTGCATATCATCACATACATTATATGCCAACTCTCCCAGATTATCTGTAAGTCTTCTTGATAAAGCACCAATCTCCTGGTCTTCTGGATGGGTCACGAAAGCTCTAGTCTGCTACGCAGCCGTTTTTCTCCAACATTCCTCCCCACAAATGGCTGCTGAGAATCGAACCACATTCCTTTCCCTCGGTTAGCCAATTAGAATTCAGCTCCCATTTTCTGGAAGGTGTTCACGCCACGTTTGTGGTACGGTGACTTCTCCAATCACAGCTTTGTATGCTTTTATCGGTGCCCCATGTGTGAATGACGGAACAATCAAAATCGTGGCGTAAAGACAAGCAATCACATGGTGTTGTCATTGAAAGTCCTTGAAAATTACAGTTGGTGTGCTGAAAAGTCCTTGAATTTTGGTGCTAACTGTATCCAGGATGACCCAGATTCTCAAGTGCCTAACAGGAGCAAACACAGAAAGACCTTCAGGATAAAATTGGTCATGTTGTGGAAAAATGTAAAAAGAGATACACTGATGTATACTCTTTTTTTGCACTGAATGGAATCCTTGAAAATGGGAAATGTGTCCTTGAAAGTCCTTAAAAGGTCCTTGAATTTTTCATTCAAAAAAGGGTATGAACCTTGTAATGCCTTAATTCTGCTGCTACTGAATTCAATCCATTTCTTTTTCATAGTGATTAACCATGAAAAACAAGAAGACAATGTTTGTTATGGTCATCAGGGTGTTTTAGTTACCAGAAGGGAAAAAGTATATATATAATCATGTTTATCTTGAAGGTTAATGCATTATTAAACATCTCCCTGAAAACAGGAATGTATTAAGAGAATAATGCTGAGAGGAGAGTCAAGTGGGAGGCCTGATGATAACATTGAGAGTCTTAAAAAGAGGTATGTATCCAACAGAATTTTAAATGCGTTCCCCCTTGTTATTCACTGGGTTTTAAAGAAGTGTTGCTTGTGAATTGTATTTAATTTTCCTTTTCTTAATGATTTTCATTACATGTATGTTGCCTATAAGGCACAATATTATTTTTCTATTCAGTCATTGATACAAACATTTTCCTGTTCATCCTGGATATCTCCAGCATACTCATGCTCAGCCAAAACTATCATAATACAGGCCTTTGCAAAAACAAAACAAAACAAATCAAAACAAATTATTATTGGACAGAAGGCAATTCATTTTCCTTAGGCAGTGTGCTTTCTGTGGTTCCAAAAATGGTTTGTGTGTCAGGGAACTTTTTTTCGGGTTTTGTGTGTTGCTTAGAGGAATTCATGCATTTCATGCTTCTATGGCATTCTTTGCAGCTTAATCCCCTGAGCTGTTGGCATTGTTTGTACCTTGCTATCTTATTCGTTTGCCATCATCTTGTCTGATCCAGCGTATGCAGTGCTAGGGAGATAAGAAAGGCTTGATCTGCTTGATCTGCTTGATCTGGTATTGTCCTACCCCACGATAGTGGGGCAATAAGTGAGGCTGTGTGTATTTGTGCGTGTAACCCAAAGTTGCTAATTGCCTGCCACAGGGCTGTGTCCCCATTACTAAGCCATCTTGTTGTTTGTTGATTTGGACTGCATGCCCCTATTTTATTACGTAACTTTTCATGGTGATTTAACTTGGCAAATGGTGACTTAAATGCAGCAATAGGTGCAAAACGATTTGTTTCCACTTCATAGGGGACTTATTCAAGAGTTGTCCTCTCCTTATTGAGTAGAAGTAAAACTTGATTTTACGCGGCAATATTAATTTTAACTGCCCGATCAATATACCCTTCTTTCATAGGTTTCATACATATGAAACACAAACTATGCCAATTATCCAACATTATGAGAAACTAGGACTTGTGAAAAAGATCCAGGCAATTAAATCACCAGAACAGGTAAGGTGTTGCACCTGTAGCTTCGCAAGTATGGTTAATGGTGCATTTGAATTTACACTGCAAATAGACCTTTTTACCCATATGGCAGCCATATTGAATTAAATGGATTTAATGAGTATTATGGCATGACCAAGGAGCATAAGCACGATCCGATATAATTGCATCAGTATTTACGGGCGCTTTTACGGCCATTTCTCTTTAAGTTTTCCTAGAAAAAGATTGTAAAGCAGGGCTTCTGATATTTCGCAGAAAAAAAGCAAAATTTTGCGGGATTTTCAGGGGCAAATTCGCGGAAAAATCGGCCGATTTCGCGGGAAGAAAGTCAAAATTCGCGGAAAGATCAGCCGATTTCTGGTATTTTTGCAAGAAAAAGTCAAAATTCACAGAAAAATCGGCCGATTTCGCGGGATTTTTGCGGAAAAAAGTCAAATTTCGAAGGATTTTCAGAGGCAAATTCTTAGAAAAATCGGCCGATTTCACGGGAAATTTCGGGGGGAAACCTCGCCATGAAACAATCAGTAAAAAACAGCCTATTTCGCTGGATTTTGGGGGGGAAATTTCGCTAAAATCGATCAATTTTGCGTCGATATGACCAGCGTTGTTTAACGTTTTTTTAACCGGGACAATCATTTGCTCTTTCAACAACAGTTCGCTCGAAAAATGAGCGAATGCTAAAGATATTAAACATTTTGGTTAGTGCCCAGTTTTTCGCAACGTTCATCTAAAAACGCTTGGTAGTTTTGGGACGTTGTTTACTCGTTGCAGTGACGAAGTTTCAAGATAAATTTGGACGTTTGGGGTGAATAAAACAGGTCTAATAGCTAAGATAAGTATTAAATATGTTTTGCCGACATGTATTTGGAAATATTTCCGGCGGATTTCACGGTATTTCTCGTTTTTTGGGGAATTTCGCGGGATTTCGCGGAAATACCTGAATTTCGCGGGTCCGCGACCGCGCGAAATATCAGAAGCCCTGGTAATGGGAAAAAAGATCGCTGTGCCGCGTTTCGATGTAATAATGATCGCCTTTTTGCCAAGAAATATATAATAATTTATTGAAGTTCTCTTTTTGCCTGAAAAGTTCGTGTAAATACTGAGCAAGTGCCCCCGGGTCATCCAGTAATACTCCTTAAATCTGATAAATTCAATTATATGGCTGCCATATTGGTAAAAAGGTCTGTTGTTTCTCTTTAACTTTTTTATGGATTAAGGGGCATGGAAAAAGTTTGTACACTGTTTGTTTGTACACTGTAAGTGATTCCAGAGACTTTGTGAGTCATCTGAAAGTAGTTTAAATTAGGCTGAAGACAGTTAACCTTTCTGGTTTCAATGACTCTGACATACAACAGTTGCCAGTGGTTTCATGTACATATGTAACTGTCACGTCCTAGGCACAATGTGCCAGGCAAGAAACATTTGAAACTGGCAAGGTAGACTATTCTCAGTGCATACACAATTGGCACATGACGCGGGAAATAAGAATTCCTTTAGCCCATCCGCCCCTGGAAATTTTGCCGAAAAACACGTTTTAAAGCTAGTCAAGCAGTTTTCTGGTCACTGTCATGCTGAAAGAGCTAAACTTTACCATAAACCCATGTACAGGTCATACACTTCGTGGCCTTCTGATCCAGGTACAAAATATTAGCTTGGGGAGTTCGGGCATGGGCAGAAAGCAAAATTTCTTCCCCCTCTTTTTTCACTTTTATTGCCTCATTTTTTTTTTTCTTTTACTGAGTATTTAGTTGGCTTCATTTTGGTGAGAAAAAAATTTAGGAAAGCTTTTAGGATCTTAGGATTAGATGAAAGGAGAGATAGATGGGTAGTGGAACAAGATTTTCATGGATATTTTCAGATCAATGTTACACAGTTTTTTGCTTTTCGCTCCAGTACCCTTGACTGAATTGTGGTCACTCTGGTATGGTTTAAAAGATCTCTTTACTCTGCAGAAGTTAGCAGACAAAGTCGTCCTTGACATTAAAACTGGTAACATCACAAGCAGTAGAGGGACATGGATCGGCACGGGTGGTTACGGGCGGCTCAGGGATGAATGAGGCTTTAATAATTCCGTTGTGTTGGCATGATACCTTGTGGCCCTTGCTTAGAATTGCTGGGTTTTTGCCCACCTCTTGGCCAGTTCAGTGGAGTTCAGTGGAAGTGACTTCAAAGTATCGCCCCACCCACCTCCCCTGGTGGCAGTTGACGTCGCATACTGTCATTATTCAGCATGCCTATTGTCCTGGCAGTTGTGGTTTCCTCCAGTAACTTAGTTCCCAGTGTCGGGACAATGGGTATGCAGTGCGTTGGAATATTATACTGTCTTGATCTCATTGAAATCCCTTCCTATCCCTTTTCCCTGTTTAAGGCAGAGAGGTCCAAAATTATACCCTGTACAGCGGTAAATCCCCCTGCCACCCTCGAGCTCCACGGGGTTTCTGTGTCATTTTTTTCATACTTCGGAAATTTCCCCGTGGAATCTCCAGTGAAACCAAGAGTTCAGTAGTGTACCACCTTTTGTCATTATTGACCACTACAAAATTTTGCATGAGCATTGTCTTCATTTTCTCTTGGGAGTTAAAATGGCCCCAAGAGAAACTGTACACAATGCTTATGCAAAATTTTGTGGTGACAAACAAAGAGCATTATGGTATGTTATGGTATTTTCTGTAGTGGTCAGTTACTGGCAAACTACTCATCTTCTGGTTCTGTTTATTTTATCAGGTATTTGAAGAAGTTCAAAATGCCCTCACAAGCCTTGGTGATTGAAAAAGCTGTCCCATTAGCTGATGTCACAATTTACAATGTACTTTTCACTTTTTAGAAATTTTTTTGAAATTTTATCTTCATAATTATTTAGCAATATACATGCACGGGGTTGCCACAGATCATGCTTGTGAAAGCTTCTCAACGTTAGAGAAACAGTTTGTTTCCTACGGAGACGTTATTTAGGGTGTCAGCACTTTCTCCCGTGCAGATGTAGGCTACGCAGCCAATGCTATTTCCGGGTGGAGCGCTTTGTAACGAGCGAAGGTCGTGGCAGCTTCGTAGGAGACTTACTATTTTATTCCTTTTGGGGATTTGTTTTTCAAACAGGAAAAGTTGAACTTTTTATGAAAAGGGTTGATTTATCGGGTTATTTGAATCACTAGGGAAATCTTGTTACAATAATATTTACTAATATTCCAAAGTTGGCCATATTCAACGCTGGTGTTTGCCTGCGGTGTAGGCTCTTTATAGCTTTGCTGTGTACACCAGCGATACAAAGGCGAGATCATCACGTTTACCGCAATAAGCAATGAGGTTATTTAGAAAAAAAAGCAGATAAAAGCAGTCCTAAGTGAATCTTTTGCGAAGCAAACATGGAACTTCTATTGAACTAATTATTTAGTCTGAAATGTCATCGTCTCTCTCGCCTTGCACTCTGGTTGTGGGCTTGGGTGAAGCGACGGTTAATATTTCAGACTACTGATTATTTTTGTTTAAAGCTGTATGAAAAATAAAAGACAAGTAAAGAGAAAACTTGGTCACGTGCAACTGACAAATTGCCATTTGCTGTAGACATGATTTTTTTGAAAAGTGATTTTTAAGTATACTTTACGATGAGAAATAAAAGTTTTTCAGATCGGCCACCAGCCAATTACTTGAATGTGCATATTTCTTTCTTAGCGCACACGCTCGATACATGTTTAAACGCAATTTTGAGTTAATGATAAATTGCGTGACAATAGGCGCGAACGTCCTTAAATTAACCGGTGGGCCGGAAGCTCTAAGAACGACTCACAGGATTGGTTTAGAAAACAATAGATAGCCCTAACCCAAACCATGAAAATGAACAATGAACCCCAACTCTGAAACAATGGAGCTTCGGGCCAACAAGAACCTAGCAAATTAGAGGTTCTAAAGAGGTTCTGGCCAACAGAAATTAACCCTTCTTTTTCCGCACGGGTTTCCCAGGCCTTCTTGGTCAAAGCATTTCTTTTGACACATTCGCGCTGTCCATGTGACCGGAAACGAATAGGCGTACATGGTATCTAAGAAACCCATTCCCAATCCAAGTGATAACAATCAAACTGTTTGCTACTTCATATTGGAAAGAGACTATAAGGATAGGTGGAACATATAATGGAAGAAGCTCAGGACTTAACGATTTAGTGGAAACAGCGTTCTGATTCCGCTTATGACTCAGTCGTTTACGATCTAGTGAAAACTAGATTGTCGAAGTCGCAAGTAGACGCGGAATAACTAAACCAATCGCAAAGCGTGGGAATTTGCATTGTGATTGGTTTATCCTTCCGCTTCTGCTTCCGACCCCGACAATCTGGTTTTCACTAGATCTTAATCACCGCCCGGTTAGCTCAATTAGATAAGTGCTTGTCTACCGTGCAGGAGGTCGCGCGTTCAAATCCCGATCGGACCAACACTCAGGGTCTTGTAACTGAGGAGAATGTACTACCTTTGTTTTGACATCTAGGGTTTGTACAGAGTCTTGAATTCTTGAAAAAGTCTTGAAATTTGCCCAGCAATTTTCCAGACCTGGAAAAAGTCTAGAAAAATGGTAAAATGTCTTGATTTTTTTTTTCAAAGCTATAGCGAGTGCTATATAAGTGGAGTATTTTTTCGTTTTGGTCAAATCTTACTCAATCTCGCCTGTACGTTTGCAGCGCATCATGAAAAAAGCTTTATTACCTAGTCTTTTAAGGTCTCTATTAATCACTTATTTGATAACCTTAAGTCTGGGAAAAGGAAGTACAGTATTTTTTTGGTAAAAAGTCTGGAAAAGGTCTTGAATATTGGATCCCAAAATTTGTACGAACGCTGCACATCTACAAATGGTTAGATTTTCTAGGGGTGCGTTTTTTCAGGAGAATCCAAAAACGGATTTGTGATCTCGTTTGGATTATTCATCAACAAAAAACGGTAGATCCGAAAAAGGATCATTTACCATGACAACGGCTTGTCCTCATGCTCCTGTTGGTGAGAAAAATAGAGGAAAAAAAAACAAACTGATCCTCGTGACGAAGACAAGAAGGAAAAGCAACAAGCATAAACTACGTATGAATATACGAAATGCATATATTTCGGCTTGAAACACAAACGATTCTCGCAGAGAAAACACGTTAGGATAGTAAAATTTAAAAAAATTAAAACTAAAGCCGATAATTTTTTTACTTACTTGCGAAACGTCTTTCCTCTTTTTAAGACTCTTATATCTTCTTAATTGCTGATCCTCCTGTAGCAAGAAAATAAAGTATAGTCAAACTTGTGCTTGTCTGAAGCGTTGCCCTCTTTATACAGGTCTGAGCTTTGTACAGTCTTACCAAGCTTAAAAGTTGTTTAAAACTGTGCTGGTTTTCAGCGTCACGCGATTCAAAATAGATCAAAATTAAAATTAAAACAGATCAATAGATAAAGTCCAGAATCTGTTAAATGAAAGGAGGTAAATATGCAAAGACCCTCGTCAAGATTCAGGTCAGAGCAATAGGGTTAAATTTTTATTTAAAATAGGGACTGAATTCCCCTCAAGCCTGGACTATATTACCCTGGGTACCAGATATTTTTTCTCGCGTGCGAGGAGCTTCGTCGGCCGCAGGCCGACACGTCTTCGACCGACACGGGCGGCTAAGCGCAGGTCACTTTTTAAGACTTGACCGAAACCGGAAACCGCGCATGAAAAGTCTCTGGCACCCAGGGTAGGACTATATTAACTTCTCTTATTAAAAAACCTTTTTTCTTTTTCATTAAGTTGCAAAAATGCAAGTTGTAAAGCGGATATCTGTTTTACCAGCAAAGCAAGGTTGTGTATCGTCCCTGATCTTTTTTGTCATGCCAAAAGGTTATTCCAGAACTGGCTCCGAAAAAGAGCAATAGTAAGTCTTTTTTCCCCGTTGGAGCTGTAAAGAGTCTCATATATAACAGCAATTGGAAAAGCTGTTCAAATAGGGTAAATCAGGAGCCCATAGGCTCCTGGGTAAATAATACATTTTTGAGCGATAGTGACCTGAGATCAGGCTCTATTTTCGTTTCGATCTGTAAATAACATTCCGCCGGTCAAGGCGAAACGAAAAGAGAGCCTGATACAAACCTTCTACGAAACGTCTGCCGCCCACTTTTTTGATTGATTGACATGTGCCAGAAAAGAGTGATAGCCTGGGACTCAATCTAAGCGCGAACTCATTTATGGGATTGTTAGAGTAGGCACCTTGAACAGGCGAGTTTCGTACCCGCGTGCTCGTTTTTGCGCGAAAGCGAGGCTATAAATGCGGGTCACTTCTCACCAAGAAGACAAACAAAGAGACAAAGATGAGAAAAGTGCGGCTAAGTTGCAGAAAAAAAAGAAAATTTGAAACGTTGAAAGGTTTTGGAGGTCTCAAAACTTATTTACAGGCTTGGGAAATCATTGTTTCAAACAGCAAAAGGAAAATCAGCTCGACATCACTAAGAAAAACAACGAGCCTAACTAGAAATTAACCAAACAGTGGTCAGTGCCGGAGTGAGTTCAATGAAAATGAGAAGATGGTTTCAAAGTCCTTACACAAGGTAATACCCTAAAGCCTTTTTAATGTTATTTCAGTGATGGTTAAGACTTCTTTAAGCCATACCTTCCATTGGAGTGTACGTACCTGTCGAACGCCTGCGAGTTAAACTGAAACCTTCTTTTTTAGTTGACATGTTTTGTAACGGAGTGAATGCAAAATCTTGTGTATTTGAAAACAGACGTTCTACATAAATTCCTTGCACTGCAAGGAAGTTAAATAGGTTTAAAGGAAGATGACTAAAATACTATATAAGTTTATTTATACATAAGCTTACATTTTTATTTTAGCTTACATTATTTATCAGTACGCACATTTCACTCCACAAGAACTCAAACACAGAATTTTATACAGACGATATACTGAGCAGTTTAAACTCCATTTTACACTAAACACAAGAGCAAAATAGAAAACTAAGAAGAAGGATAATTAAAGGGAATAAATTATTGTCATTTTAACAAACTTTGCCCTTTTCAAGCTTAAAAAGTTTACTTCTTCTTTAAGCTTCGTCGCTTTTTTCCTTTCTTCTGTTAAGTACGATCAGCTTTTCCCATAATTTGTTGTTTGCAACAGACATTCCATTCGCTTACTGGTAAAGTTTAAGCTTTGAAATCTTACTATTTTTGAGATTTCTATCGTTTTCCAGCGACTCAGTAGCAAATTATCAATGTTTGTTTTTGTTTTTTTTCAAAGAAGTTCACCCGCATTAGCCTCGCAATCGCGCTCTACCCAGGGCCGTCGGGGAATACGAAACTTGTCATTTTATTATTATTATTATTATTATTATTATTATTATTATTATTATTATTATTATTATTATTATTATTTACATCCAACTAGTTGTGTTTTTTATGCACAAATAACTTCAGAAACTTCCCGGACCGCGCGTACTTGCCTTTGTACGAGCTGAGAACGTTTTCTTTCCGGTTGTTTTGGTCCTAAGGCAAAGAAGCCATCTCTGAAGCTTTTTCTCGGTCCATTCTTCTGTTTTTTCTCGAGTTAAAATTGCCCCAGGCACATCTTCAGTTCTTCCTTCAGCTTCACTAGTCAAGTGCATTTAATATTTAGTCCCGTAAGTACACTGTTTGGAATTTACTATAAAAAATCGTCTAAGAAAATACATTTTTTTAAATAAATCCAGTTAAATATTAAATATTGGGTAGACGAAACAACAATACTAAAACTGCATGTTCAAGTGACCTATAAACAAAATGTTAATCAATATTACAAACACACTTTGTAGTTCTGGTGTGTTGCTGTTTTACTGCAGGTCTGAAAAGCTCGCTAAATTGAATAAGCGAAATTAACAAACAGCAAACAGGCAACGAGCGAAGACAACAGTTTTTCTGGTTTGTTTATTTCTTACGGCGTATCATTCGCGAAGATTTTCGAGTTCTACAGCCGCGCAATTCAGCCAGGCAAGGAATAAGAGCTTTATACTTCCGGTGATTCCAACAGCCAATCTGATCCTGCGACATTGTTCCAGCAGCAAATCAGCACTGCGCTCAAATTTGACCGCAGCAAGCACAAGCGTGTCAGACTTTGCATCAGGCCCAATTTTAGCGTGACCACGCTAAAGAGACTGTATGAGAACTACTAAAATTGGGCTTGATCTCAAGTTCAGTAACGCGACATTAGTTACCTGTATTCCTGTGTACTTGAAAACGGTATCTGGCTGTAAAGTTATCAAAACCAGCAAATCTATCGGAATCACTCAATTGACACCTGAATCTGCCTGTTTGGTCAGGTGCGATTTCAGAGTTGTAAGAAAGGCAGTTCACTTCATTGTTACAAGCAAAACCACAAGCAGTGTCTGTGGCCACATCTATTTCTTTTATCCCATAACCGCTCATGATCAATTTAATTCCTAGACGCATCGCCCTTGCAAAACTGACATTTTGATGGCGCTGAGACATGAGGATACTGAGCGGTGCGCTGTAGACCACATCAGGCAGTTAAGGCCAAAACAAGTACAAGCCACGAGGACATTGTTTACCTCAACGGATAGCAACTGTTACAAAACTAACACAAACTTCTTGTGTGTCAGCTACTCAGTTATATGTGAGAGGGCTGCCTGTTCTAAGGTGAGGTGGACCAGTAAGGTACAAGATACCATTAACGATAAGTGAACGAGAATGGCCGTTTCTTACTTAGTCCTTCTTTCTAATTGTGGTCCAAAATCCTATTAATTTTGCTAATCAGGCATGTTGGATACCCCAAAAATATCTAAGAAAGAATAAAGTATGAAAGAAATCACAGGAACGTAGGCGTACTACCGCCGAGGAAAAATGCCGAGCGTTACTGTTCCTTATATAACGTGTTCATTTTGGATGGGTCATTTCAAATGGTTGTTGTACGGTCCACCCTTTGCAGAAACCACTTTATTGGCAGAACTAATATAGAGTTCAAGGTTAAAAACCAGGTTAGATAAATTATATCGTTTGCATTAATCTCGCGTTCAGCTAGCGCGCGCGGAATTAGAATACTTCAAGAGTAGCGTTTGTGACGTAATTTGTTAGTTGAGATTCAGCCATTGGTATAAATGGGTGTACCGATCTTTTGGTTAGGTTTTATAGCCATACAAAACACTGTAAGAAGTATTTTGGGATATAAAGAGTGTGAGAGGTAGGCACCAATGCAACAAATATACAAACAAGAATGCTACAAAACCAAATTTTTTAAACCTCTGCCTCACTTACTGGCGTGGTGAATGGCGTGCTTCTTTTGCCACGCCACTCGGCTAAAAAAACGAGTTCAAATAACATATTGTTTGCAAGAGAAAATCGCAGCGACAAAAATACAAACAAACATGAAATAAGAAGAAAAGAATGAAAGGCTTCAAACTGCAAAGTTAGAAACAAGAAAAACTTGAAAATTCGCAACCGCGACTAATGCAGTATTATTTTTGCTTTGTAGCACAAATCAAGATAACAAGAAATTATGTAAAGCTGAAGATCAAAAGGCCCAAGTAAGAATAGTATTTGTAGTTGTTTTGAAACTTCTTCCCGTCAAAGCTCCTGCACTGGCGATAAAGGAGACTAAACTGAGAACCTTCCGAATTGTGGTTTTTCACTTCATTTCATTTCACTGTTGACGACTATTTCGAGCTACCTACGAATATTTAAATACTTTTCCCCCACTGTCTAATTTATTCCACCGTCACTAACACAATTTTAATATAGCAACATGCTAAGTAAAAGAGACTGAATAATAATGATAATACTAATAATAATAATAATAATAATGATGATGATGATGCTTGCAAAAGGAAAAATCGGAAAAATTAAGGAAACGCATCAAATAATAATAATAATAACAATAATAGTACGTAGATGATCCAGGGGATGCTAGGGGCATACTGAAGAAGAAAGAGAAAATTGACAAATATCAAGACCGAGCGATAGAATTGAGAAAACTGTGAAAACGAGAGTTGTGCCTATTGTTGTCGGGGCTCTTAGGACAATCCCAAAAGGATTATTTGGCCATCTTGAAAGCATAGGGGTGACTCTTGATGTGGCTCGGAATCAAAGGACTTTCTTCTTTGGAACAGCACGAATCCTCCGACGGGTTCTCAATTACGAAGGTTGCGGGATGTGATTTGAACACTAAGATTACATACATCATCATCGTCATCATCATCATCATCATTATCATCATTATTATTGTTTTATTTATTTATTCATTTATTTGCATATTCATTCACTTTTATTTAGTGATAGAAGCTGAGTAATGAATCCCTCTAGTTCAACCTTCTTCTCTCACAAATTACTGTTTTCCTTTCTATCATTTCACAAAAAGCGGGTAACTACTTTCCATATACATTGTGCAATTTTTTTTTTAATTAATGTATGTTTTCTCTCTCAACAGAGGGCGGCGTGTGTTATACAGCGCACTTGGCGAAAATTTATATTGCGACTGAGAAACAGTACTCGAAGAAAGGTAATATAATAAAAAAAAATAATAGTGAATTTTCGTACACGGTTATCAATTTCGATTGAAATATGTTTTCTCTTTGAACAGCAAGCGGCAAGCCTAATCCAGTGTGCCTGGAGGGTGTTCTTTCAACGAAAGATCATCCAACAAAAGGAGGTATTGGAAATGATCTTTTCATTTATTCCTTTTTTTTTATTTTTCACTTTTTTGAAATAGAAATAGAGCGTGAGTAATACATTCCTAAAGTTTACTTGTCTTCTTCCTCCCGCCGAAATTTGCGTTTTGGAAATATTTCATAGTTTTTATTTCATATTTGTACTATTTTAGAACAGAAAAATCTGATTAGTGTCTCCATAATAAGTTTCCTAACCTTCTTCCTCCAAAATTTGTATTTTCGTTGGCCTTCCTTTTACAGGAAGGTAATAGAAATAATCGTAATAGAGATAAAAGTTTTTTATTTTTCATTTATTTTTCACTTTTTTGAAATAGAAATAGAGCATGAGTAATACATTCCTATAGTTTACTTGACTTCTTCCTCCCGCCGAAATTTGTCAGTTTTCGAAATATTTCATAGTTTCTATTTCATATTTGTATTATTTTAGAACAGAAAAATCTGTTTATTGTCTCCATAATAAGTTTCCTAACCGTCTTCCTCCAAAATTTGTATTTTCGTCGGCCTTCTTTTTACAGGAAGGTAATAGAAATAATCTAGTAACAAATATGAAGATAAAAGAGTGACTTTCCAAACATATATTTCCAAGATACATAAACACACAGTGCTGTTAGTATGATACAGCGCACGTGGCATAAATGTATCAAATTAGTGAGAGACATTCAACGAAGAAAGAGTAATGAATGTAAATAAAAATAATAACAATAAAGAGAAAACTGATGTTTCATGCACAGTTCTCATTTCTGACTGAATAATTGTTTTCTTTTTAAACAGCAAGCAGCAGGCATCATTCAACGCGTTTGGAAGACGTTCCTTCGCCGAAAGGAGATCAAACGAAATGAGGTATTGGAAGTGATCTTTTCATTTATTCATTTTTTTTATTTTTCATTTATTTTTCACTTTTTTGAAATAGAAACAGAGCATGAGTAATACATTCCTAAAGTTTACTTGTATTATTTTATAACAGAAAAATCTGATTAGTGTCTCTACAATAAGTTCCCTAACCGTCTTCCTCCAAAGTTTGTATTTTCGTTGGCCTTCCTTTTACAGGAAGGTAATAGAATTAATCGTTGACCTTCTTTTTAAACAGCAAGCGGCAGGCCTCATTCAACGCGTTTGGAAGACATTCCTTCGCCGAAAGGAGACCCAACGAAAGCAGGTATTGAAGGTGATCTTTTCATTTATTTATTTATTTACTTTTGCATTTTTTCCTCATTTTTTTGGAAATATAAAATATAAGAAATGTATCCCCAAAGTTTACCAAATCGTCTCCCTCCGATCGGAATTTATGTTTTTAATTAGAAATATTTTATACTAAAATTTGTTTTAGAAATGGATTCTGATATAAGTGCATCCGTAATACGCTGATTACAAGACTTCTTGCTCTCAAATTTGTACGTTTTCGTCACTTGCCTTCATTTCACAAGAAGGAAATGGCAAACCATCCACTATATGACTATAGGAAATAGCTTGATGACCTAGGGATACGTGACCACCGATACAACTAGTGGTGTGAGATATGAATTAATGATAATCATCATCATAATTATCATCGTTATTATCATTATCTTCAGTAGAAGTAGCAGTAGAGAAAAAGTACCGGAAGAAATGATAATTTTATTTATTCATTCACTTTTTAGTCTGCATTTTGCTGTTTTATTTTGTTCTGGAAATAGAAGCTGAGTAACGCATCACTTAAGATTAATCTCCTTCTCGGCCAAATTTCTGTTTTCCTTTCCATCATTTCACAAAACGCGGGCAATGACTTTCCATGTGTTATCCAGTGCAAATGGCGAAAATTTATATCGCGACTGAGAAACATTAGACGAAGAGAGGTAGTATAATTATCATAGTTTTTTAAAATAAAGCTAAAATTGACTTTTCGTATACTGTTATCAATTGTGATTGAAACTGATGTGTTTTCTTTAAACAGCAATCGGCGGGACTAATCCAGCATGCCTGGAGAACGTTCCTTCAACGAAGGAACATCCAGAGAAAGGAGGTATTTGAAATGATCTTTTCATTTATTGAAAATTGAAGGGAAGGCTGAGGTTACAAATTTATTTGCCCAATATTTTGACTAGACAAAACTAGTCTTCAAGCTAAGTGAGAATAAAATAAACGGTTAAAGTATTTAAAATAATACAAAAATAAAAATAAAATAACATTGGTGGAGGAAGACAATAGACGAAAGACAAAGTTGTCGTCTATCGCATTCCTCCACCAATCACATTTTATTTATATATTTTTATTATTTTAAACACTTAACCGTTTATTAGTGTGATACAGGGCACATGGAGCAAATTTATATCGCAACTAAGAGACTTTCAACGAAGAGAGGTAATGAATGAAAATAAAAATAATGACAAAAAAGATAAAAGTGATGTTTCATACACCGTTCTCATTTTTGACTGAATGATTGTTTTCTCTTTAAACAGCAAGCGACAGGCATCATTCAACGCGTTTGGAAGACGTTCCTTCGCCGAAAGGAGATCAAACGAAATGAGGTATTAAAAGTAATCTTTCATTTATTCATTTTTTTCTTATTTTTCATTTATTTTTCACTTTTTTGAAATAGAAATAGAGCATGTTTTGAGTAATACATTCCTAAAGTTTCCTTGTCGTCTTCCTCCCGCCGAAATTTGTTTTTTGGAAATATTTCATAGTTTTTATTTCATATTTGTATTATTTTAGAACAGAAAATCTGTCATGATTAGTGTCTCCATAATAAGTTTCCTAACCGTTTTCCTCCAAAATTTGTACTTTCGTTGGCCTTCTTTTTACAGGAATGTAATAGGAATAATCTAATAACAAATATCAATTTCCAAACATACATTTCCAAGATACATAAACACAGAGTGCTGTTAGTGTGATACAGCGCACGTGGCGTAAATGTATATCGCAAATGAGAGACATGCAACGAAGAAAGGTAATGAATGAAAATAGAAATAATAAAAATAAAGAGAAAAGTGATGTTTCATGCACAGTTCTCTTTTCTGACTGAATAAATATTTTCTTTTTAAACAGCAAGCGGCAGGCATCATTCAACGCGTTTGGAGGACGTTCATTCGCCGAAAGGAGACCCAACGAAAGCAGGTATTGAAAGTGAACTTTTCATTTATATATTCACTTTTGCATTTTTTCCTCATTTTTTTGGAAATATAAACTAGAAGTAATGTATCCCTAAAGTTTACTAAATCTTCTCCCTCCGAGCGGAATTTATGTTTTTAATTAGAAATATTCCATCCTAAAATTTGTTTTAGAAATGTAATCTGATAAGTGCATCCGTAATACGCTTATTACAAGACTTCTTCCTTTCAAACTTGTGCGTTTTCGTCAGTTGCCTTCATTTCGCAAGAAGGAAATGACAAACCATCCACTATATGGCTAAAGGAAATAGCTTGATGACCTAGGGATACGTGACCACCGATACAACTACTGGTGTGAGATATCAATAATGATAATCATAATCGTCATCATCATCATCATCATCATCATCATCATCATCATCATCATCATCGTCATTATCATTATTGTTATTATCATTATCTTCAGTAGAAGTAGCAGTAGAGAAAAAGTTCCGGTGGAGTGGTGGAGGAATACGATAGACGAAAGACAAAGTTGTCGTCTATCGCATTCCTCCACCAATCACATTTTATTTTTAAAGTTTCATTATTTTAAATACCTTAACCGTTTATTAGTGTGATACAGGGCACATGCAGCAAATTTGTATCCCAACTGAGAGACTTTTAACGAAGAGATGTAGTGAACGAAAATAAAAATAATGACAAAAGAGATAAAAGTGATGTTTCATGCACAGTTCTCATTTTTGACTGAATAATTGTTTTCTCTTTAAACAGCAAGCGGCAGGCATCATTCAACGCGTTTGGAAGACGTTCCTTCGCCGAACGGAGATCAAACGAAATGAGGTATTGGAAGTGATCTTTTCATTTATTCATTTTTTTATTTTTCATTTGTTCCTCACTTTTTGGAAATAACAATTAAGTAATGCACCCTTAAAGTTAAGTAATTTTTTTACCTCCCGTTGGAATTTGTGTTTTAGGCTATTTCAGCATACATCATTCTTCTAGAAATAAAAGCGGCTGAATAATGCATCTATATTGCGTTTACTAACTTTTTTTTACGTAAAATGTGTGTGTTCCTTGCCTTCATTTCACAATTAATAAGGTAAATGTAAGTTAATGACAAACCATCCACTAAAAAAGTCATATATCCAAAAAAAACCATGAAACCTAAAAAAACAAAAGAAAAGAAAGGAAATATGTTTTTTCTATCTAAACAGAGTGCGGCAAGTCTCATCCAGCGTACGTGGAGAGATTTTGCATTGCGAATGAGAGAGATCCGACGAATGGAGGTAATACGTACATCCTTAAACTGTGAATTCCATTAAAACTGTTTTCTTTGGACAGCAAGGTCGCCCGATACTTAGATGCCTTCTTTCTCATATCGACTTGGAGGAGTTAAGAAAGAACCTGGAATCTGGGAATTTTCCTTTAAGATATTTTTTGGGATGCTGGGATTTGGAATCCAAAATACAGCTCAAGAAATCCAGAATCCAAGACGTGGAATCTAGAATCCAAAACTTCCTTTGATTTCCGGCCTTTATTTAAATACCAATTTCTAAAAGTCACTAACAGAAAACTCTCAGTAACAGTAACGTAACATCACGAACTTTGAATTTTACAGACTGGAAGGAAGAGGAAAATCTCGGGAGATAAGAAGGCTGAGCCTCCAGTTAAACGCCTGCACACAGATAATGTCTGGTGGGCAAACGGAATTGATGACTTTTTTAATGTCAACTTTCTAGGTCAAGGCGGTTTTGGCAAGGTAAGAAAATTGCAATATTGTAACCTTATTTGACAAGTAAAAAAACGAAAAAAAAATAAAGAAATACATTTTTAATACTAGACGTTGCTACGAGAAGTAGCAATGCTTGCCCAGTTATTACATAGTACGTTCACGGCAGTGTCGGATATCGTGTAATTGTAAGAACTAGCAAATAGTTGTCTCACGTTAATGTCTTTACCAAAACGTGAAATCGTCTATCAGTTTCGAGTCGTGGTCGAGCAACGACGTTAAAGACATGAGTAAAGTTTTCTTTGGTCAAGTGAATCTAAACCAAGAAGGACTTGATATCTGAACTTGATTAAAATGTGCGAACGTCTCAGGAATTAGACCTCCGATTAATTACAACCTCTAAAAATAACTTTAATGAAATTCAAATATCCTGGCCAACGCCCTCAAATTCCCTCTCTTTCTCATTATACGATCAATTTAGGTTTCCGGGAAACTGCCCACCTACTCCTCCCCTAAATCAACATTTTGCCTTAAACGAGAAGTAAATGTTAATGTTGGCTTAGGGGAGGGGTAGGTCATTGGTAGTTTTCCAGAGACCTAAATTGATCCATACCCTCTTGTCTAATCCTATTGCTTTTTTAATTTGCGCTTTCTAGTTCATTGTGCCGTCATCGTCGTTGCTTAAGGTCCGTAGACCTTACAAACGTACGACAGCGACGGCAACGGGAACGCCAAAAAGCAATAGGTTTAATGAGCAGAACAACAACTCTGCACGTGCATCACGCTTTTTTGTACATTTCTTTGCAGTCTCTGCATAATTACGACGTGAAATGACCAAATTTTCAGTTTACTTTTTACTTGGGAACGGCGACGGCTTCAGCTCCAACCCAGATTCCCTTCTTTTAAGTAACTGGTCCCCTTGGAATAATCGCAAAAAAAGTGAAAGCATGTGAAGTCTATTTTACCGCGACGTTTTCATGGACGCCGCCGTTGTCGGATCGTAAGGTCCCTAATATCCATGCGCAAGCCTCAGATCTGACATAAAAAAAATCGAGAGAATTTCATCGGTTATATGCTAAATCAAAACAAAAGCCTGTTAAAATGGAAGATGGCCTGCTTAGGCCAGCCAGCAAAATTCATCTACTCTGGGTTATTTTTACGAGACAGTAATAACAGAGTCAATGTTTTCACATTAGGTTGTTTACCGATTGCTACTCTCAAAACATTTCAAACGGGAATCTCTACGTACCCTTGTGGAAACAAAAGCTATCTTAGGATCACTCACTTTTAAAAGATATGTATCATTGCTTAGGTTTTCCAGGTTGCCAACCGTAACTCTTCTGAAGATTACGCCATGAAACTAGTGAAAAGAAAGGAGGGTAAAAAAGAAGTAGCAATGCTTGCCCAATGTCGAGGAACAGGATTCGTGACAAACATCTGTGGTTTGATTTGCGTAAAGGTATGGATAAATTGTTATGATACGATTAAAGGATGACACCTTGCTCCTGTTCGAAGTCTGACTAAGCACTAATCCTGGGATAAATTCTTCATTTTTGTTGTAATTTCCTTACAAAAACAACCAAAAAAGTTATATTCCAGTCCCCATGTTTTTTTTATATTTCACTACCCCCTCACATCCCTCTTATTCACAAACTTACCGAACGGTAATGATTCGATTTAGCGCCCGGGGGGCTTATTTACCTTTGGTACCTCAAGGTATCGCTTATTTGAGACAGGGCGCTTAATCAGCACAGGACGCTTATTTCTTCGTTGAGAAACAACCGACTTGTCAAAACAAAACTTTAATATTACTTTCATTAAAAGAGGCAATAACAGAAACTGTAACAGTAACAAAAATATATTGTGAATGTTCAGTTAAAGTGAAAAACTCAGACGAGGACCACTGTTCTTGTAAGGTGGCATTACCGTTCGTTTTCTGAGTAATTAAAGTAATATGAACCTCAGTTGATACGTTCCCTAATATTACGATGGGGGCGCTTAGCAGAACGGGGGCACTTAATAACAAAAACACATTCGAAGAGGAGCGCTTTTTCGAGAGGAGACTCTAAATCTAATCATCACGGTAGGCGACGTACTTGGACAGGACCATGACTCACCATGCTTATTATGCAACGCTTGTCATCGTTTCTTCTGCTTAAAAAGCTTCATTTTGGCTTAATCATCATGGCCTGCTGTGTGCTTACAAAAATGGCGCAACAGACCAATTTCGATATAATATATAGGTTTAGTCAAGCTAAAAAGCTAAAAAGATCTATCGGCAGTAATTAAACGTTAATTTCTTTTTACGCAAGAAGGAAACTAAATTCCTCCTGAGAACCAACAACTGGTCAGCGAAGAACTAATAAAAAACACGCCAAACCCAAAATATATTTTATACCTGGGCCTTCGATATGGTCAAATGATACTAGTCAGCAAGTACTCAAAAATTTAAACACAATTATCCAAAACTCAAGACATGGCAGTGATATAAATGATTTTTTTTTATGACAATGAAAACTACGCGTGGAAAAGTAGTTCACATGTTACGTTTGTGTAAGGAACATCGTACTACTGTTTTTCTTCCTTTTTTCGACAGGGATTCCTTGGTATTATAATGGAATTTTGCAGCAACGGAAATCTTGAGACGCAGCTCTCGGCTGTAAGGAAATTTTCGGAGAACGTTTGCAGGTAATGAAATAGTTTCACTTGCAATACTCTGGATGGGAGGAGAGGGGTACCTCCCTGGCTGTTGTTGCTTGTATAATTTGTTTTTGTTTTTTAATATTATAATTATCAATATTATGATTCTCATTATAATTGTGTCAATAACAAAGTGCTTGATTTTAGATTTTTTGCAGCCGAAATAATTTGCGGGTTAGAGTACATACACACCAAAGGCATTATTCACAGGTAAGTAAGGCAGGGTGTTGTATTTAATCAATCATAAATACTGAGACGACACTCTAAGGATGCACTTAATCATTCAAAAATATCAATTAATTAATGATTAATTTGCAAACAAACAGTATCACGTGAATTAAAGTTCTATATGTGTAAGGGATGCATTTTAAAAGCAGATCAACGATGTTTATTAAATGACTTCTTCCTTCATTGACCGAACATCTCCCTCTTTTACTCCACCCCTCGCGCTCACACCCCCACTCTCCCCTGCTTAATATAACGGTTTGGAATTTTCCATATCGTGGAAAGTTTTTTTTAATTATTTGTTATTTCGGACACACAAACAATTACAATACATTACATTTACATTTCATTACAATAATTTCTAATTATTGGTTACTAAATGGAAAACTGGGCTTTGCACTGACGGCCGGGAAAGCCTATTTTACAAAACCACGATCCAATAATACTTTTAAAATCTACCGGTTTGGCATTTTCTACAACGTGAAAAGTTTTCTTTTTTGGACTTTTCGCAGAATTCAATCTATAGTTTGTGAAACAACAACAACAACAACAACATACTATAAAATAACAACAACAACAAAACTAGAATATTTTTTATTGTTCTTTGTCTAATTGACTAGGGATTTAAAGCTGGAAAATCTACTATTGGAGGAAGATGGCCACCTAAAAATAGGGGACTTTGGGCTCGCGAAAGCAGTAAAAGGACAAACAACCACAGGCATCTGTGGAACTCCACGTTACATGGCACCCGAGGTAGGCCCAATTTTTTATAATTCCGATTACAGATCTAGCCATCAAATACAAGATATATGCCGGTTAATATCACTTCAAACAAAAACTGTGCATCAGCGCTTAGATAAAAATCAAACACAAGACTCTATGGAGCGTACACTTTGGCGTCGTGGTTGTGGAACGGATTAATTGTAAACGAGGAGGAATAGTAAGAAATGCAATATGGTAAGGTGTTAATTTGTGAAATTATGGGATTTGTCAGGATATTCTGAAAAGAGCAATATCCAAGAGGCTTACTTGCCAAAAGCTAGCATTTCGGGGCAAATTATCTCTGAGATACTAGCCCGGTTATGCTCTGGTGACTCCATACAAATTCTTCAAAATTTAACTTGGGTCTAAACGTTTAGACCTAAGTCAAATATGAGGTTACTGGCAGTGAATAAGAAGTCCAACAAAACGAACAGTGAAAAAAAAATTCTCTATTTTTCTTACGTACATCAGGCTTCAAAAACAGCATAGCAGTCTTATGTACTGATTAAAGATAGGTAAGGCATGCGCAAGGAGTCAATTACGTTAGCATGAAATTGGCTAAAATTCAATGTTACAAGTTCGAATGTTTTGAGGATAACTATTCACTGACTATTAGTAATCAGGGATGTCGGATTAACACAAGGAAGTTTAATACCAACCTGACCTGACTCATGCTGAAATGTACAGATGCCCTAATTAATTATTCATGACTAATCCAAAAACGTAGAGAACGTTTGAGAAAGTCACGCAACGTATGAATGCAATATTACTACGTAAAACTCAACAAAGACAAAACGTCTTCGTGCAGCATTTTGTAACTTTAAATTCATCATAAAACAGTTCGAAAGGAGCGCTCACTCGTGAAATGTTATTCAACACTCGAAGAGAAATTTCGTGTCTCTGCGTGGTCATGTAATATCCTCTATTTATTCATCGAGTAAATTAAAGACCAAACTCGAAGTGATCTCAAGATATCTCGAAGTAGTCCGGTCTCATTTCGTGAAATAGCCGAAATAAGCCGAAACGTCACAAACTTGCGCACCCAATCTTGTCCCGAGACTAGTGTATAATTTCATAGCTATTTTTCATATCCTGAACTGCTTTGGGTCTCAGTGTAGCGCAATCGGCTAATCCCTCAACTTAGAGTCTCCTCTGTTCTGAAGGGTCACACAGGTGAGTCGGTTCAAACCTCGTGAAAGCCAAAATAATAATTCTTTCATCCTCGAATGAGTTAAAGAATAAATCAAAGAAGTCGAAGTGATCTCGAGATGTCTCGAACCAATTCGGCTCTCACTTCGTCAAATAGCCGAATAAATTAACCGAAAACCTACATACTTTGCGTGCCCAATCTTGTCCCAAAAGTATCAGCTTTGAACATTCCTGAGCGTCGCGAATCCTTTACTTCTCGCTCCGCCGAAGTAATAAGGAGCAATGTTTAACTGCAAATCAAACACGAGAACTAGTATTTGATAACATAGCAAACACACAATAAAAAAATTGAAGTGCATATCAAGCACGAAGAGCAGTGTTTAATTACATATCAAACAAGAAGGAAAGAGTTGAGAACACATCGATTTGAATCATCACTGAATGACACTAGACATTTCTAAGACTGTGATAACTTGATGTCGCGGTTTGATTACTGGTTTTTTATGAAAAGAGAAAAAAAAGTTTTTGAATTTACATTTACTAGTTAAGATCAGTGGTTATGACCATTAATTAATAAATATTTATTTGGGATTCGATGCTTACTAATTTAGAACTATAACTTTGTAATTAGTGACCGGTCCGCACCATGAAAGCTTTCAACAAGAAACTTCTTTTTGACACAAAAATTGGCCCAGTTGACCAATGGTCAGTCGGCACTAATATAAATAATTTCAGTCGTCATACAATTTCAGTTTCCTTCATATTTAAATGTTGAGTTATATTTCAGTTAACCTGCCTTATTGCATTAAATTACAGATGCTTGACAGCAAACCATACGACGCTTCTGTTGACTGGTGGTCAATGGGCGTAATACTATATAGACTGCTGGTTGGCGAGGTTTGTAAGCCAATTTGGCTTTTATATATCTTCGTTGCTGAAAATCAAAGTTGGTGAAGACATCTTTAAACAACTAATTTATAAAAGATTATCCGTAAATATCACATGCTATTTCCACTGACTGAGAAAGGCGTTTACTACTACTACACCACTACTACATGTAGTACTAGTACTAGTACTACTAGTACTACTACTCCTACCAGTACTAGTTCTAGTACTAGTACTACTACTGCTAGTGCTACTGTTACTGCTACTGCTACTGCTACTGTTACTGCTACTGCTACTGCTACTGCTACTACTACTACTACTACCACTTCTATTACTACTACTACTACTACTACTACTACTGCCACTGCTACTGCTACTGCTGCTTATAATAATATTTGTATACGTAGTACAAGTTACAATTTATTTCGATAAAAAACTCCTAATTTCGATTAAAAAATTCCGTTTCAATTAAAAAGAGTTATTTGAGTTAAAAACATTTCATTTCATTTGAATTAAAAAAAAAATCACTTCAATTTTTGTTTTTAAAACCTATTTTCTAAAGTAAACGTAAACGTATTCTAACTAAAAAAAGGAAAATATAATAACGTTCTCAATTGTCTTTTGGAATATTCGAGAGTCAGTTTTCAATATCTAAATCCATATCTGACAGTTCTAAATAGACTCTACTAGTACTCCCGATCCTCGTGAACAAAGTAAAGCTGGTCTTAGCAGGGCAAATGACACTTCGGCCCGGATCCATGACATGGTAGTCATATAGCTTTCTCCCTTCTTTGTAGCAACTAGCTCGGCAAGCCTACTAAGGTATCGTTTACATTCCACTACCATTCTACCTTCCGTGCTGAAAAACGTTATGGCGTGAATGTAGCTTGCTCTACTTCTAATCGGCTAGCCTACTGGCTCTTCTGCCCTGTTTTTGTGTTGCCTAAATATCTGGTCTGGATCAGCTAGCAGCTAGTATCAGGAACTTCCCACTCGTACCTTAGTTTCACAACTTCTTGAAACTCATTCTTGTTTAGATCAAAGTTATGATTTAGAGTTATAATAAAAAGTTATAAGCATAAGTTTATAATAATAATAATAATAATAATAATAAAAATAATAATAATAATAAAAACAATTTTAATAACAACAATGCAACAATGCAATGTAACAAATCACAATGCTGATGTCTTCGTTGTAAGTTACTTTTAAAAATGGTCTTTCTATATAAGTAAGCTGTTTATAGCACAGGCTGATAATACAGCACGGGTAAAAAAACTGTGTTTTTGTTTTGATACATTAGTATCCCTTTGATTGTGACGATGAGGATGACTTAGACTCGTCTGAAGAAGAAAAACAAATTGTGGCTGAGATATTGCACAGCCCTGTTTATTACCCCGACCATCTCTCTACTCAGGCAGAGGACTGCATAACTCAGGTTAGTAACAAAGTTAACTAGAAATACGTTATCGCAAAAACCTTGTACTTATTTCTTTGTAGCTACTGGTCCAAATTGCTTCAATGTTCTGTAATACACTTTTATCGTCCAAATTAATCGACAAAAGCATTTCTTGATCGCCAAAACGGCCGCTAATATAGTCAAAACAACGCCGACCAAGTTTCTTGTTTGATGACGTTAATGCATTGCGGGTAGCCAGAAACATGGAAATATGGGCCACACTGGTTTGCAGGTCGCTATGACCCACGTGCAAGCTGCACGATGCACGCGCAACAAAATTATAACCCGTGCTTTCGCGCGGGTGCCTTTGGCGCTTCGCTTCGAGAGGAACAACCTTACTTCAAGTTGGTACCTGCGTAAATTAATGGAATTCATTTAACTGTAATTTTATCAAATATATTTCAAAGAGTTCAAAGACAACCAAAATAGTTCACGGTAAGAGTTAACGATTTCGAGGCTTGATAATTTAAACCTACCCTTTCCTTTGCTTAAGTAACAACACAGTCCTACAAGACTTTTATTTAAGGATCCTGATATCTATATCATATCTATATATTTTTTCGTCATTTGTTACAGCTATTGGAACGTACACCGCAATATAGACTGGGATACAAGAAGGGATATTTCCCTTGCATCAGGAACAACTCATTTTTGGTTAATACCCCATGGGAAGAAGTGGAGCAAAGGAGGATGAAGTCCCCTTATAAGCCAGTGCCTGTAAGCAGTGTGAGCTATGTTGGTACCATATACAAAAATACTAAGATACGCCCATTGCAGTACTGTAAAGACAAAAAACAATATTTTCATGATGACTATAATCATCATCATCATTTTTATTATAACTTCAATTTCGACCCAACTCCAACTATTATTTAAGCATTATTAACTAGTAAAAATGTCATCATCATTATCATCGTCGCCGTCATCATCATGATTATCAATTGTCATAACTATTATCATCGTCATTATCATTATTGTTAATGTCAACGTAATCATCAGCAGACGAAGAAGTAGAAAAGTGGTGGTCGTGGCAGTGGTAGTGTTAGTAGTAGTGGTAGTAGTAATGGTAGTGGCAGTGGCAGTGGTAGTAGTAGTGGAAGTGGAAGTAGCAGTAGTAGTAGTTATAGTGGTGTGGGTAGTGGTAGTGGTAGTGGTGGTGGTGGTGGTGTGGCAGTGGTACTTGTAGTGGTCGTGGAAGTAACAGTATAGTAATAAATTGCTTTATTTGCATGACCGCATCATTGTATAGTATTGCAAAAGCATGCCTATTACAATCAAAGTATAAAACAAACAACACAATAAACTAAAAAATTCAGCTACATTACTAACAATGAATCACGTATTTTCATACAGGAGGAAATAAACTTGGTAACTAACTTACTTACATGATGTTCCTTCGAATTCATTATCAGCAGTAGTAGTAAGTAGTAGTACTGTAGTGGTGTGGCAGTGGTAGTTGTAGTGGTCGTGGTAGTAGTAGTACTAGTATTGGTAGTGGTTGTGGAACTAGTAGTGTTGTGGTAGCGTATATTTCCTGGATTCTGATTATCATAAGTCTCCCTTCCTCCAGCGGTCTTTTTAGTGAGGATCAATCACTGACCTTTTTCTCTTATTTCAGGCCAGCTGCTCTACTTCGTCCCAGTCTACAACATGTTCCACAGAATCGTTACCATCAATCGACAGAGTAGACTGACTTCAATAAAATGTATGGAGGGTTAAAATTAGCTTAGATGCTTTAATCTGTTATGATCTTTTCATTAATTAAATTGACTGGTTTGAATTTGTTTTTTTTAACTCGCCAAAAACAAAAAATAATTTCATGAAGATGAAGCAAACTTTTTTTGTCATCAGCTAGCTTCCTGAGTCCTCGCTCATATATTGCACGATCTACCAACTGATTCTTCCCTTCTCGACGAAGGCCACAAGCCTTCATGAAAATTTTTATCGGCAAAGAGGAATCCAGCTAACTTATAATGAGTATTTTATCGTACACGCTACAGCTACAGTAAAACCTGAATAAAGCAGATCTCTTTTTTTTGTAAAGGCGAGGGTTTCAAGTAAAGGAGTTAAGTTTGTTCGTTTTCTCTGGAGTTTGTACTCCATTATTGCTTTTTAGCCTTTCTGCTCCTTTCACGTTAGAAGTCTTTAGAGAGATTAAAGCCCCGTGCAAACGGACGCAACATTGCTGGCCAACAACTCCCAACATTGCTGGATGTTACATGTTGCGTCCGTTTGCACACCCTGTTGCATGTTGTTGGATGTTGTTGGGAGTTGTTGCGCCAAGCTTGAAACCGGTCAAACTTTTCAGCCAACAACTCCCAAAATTTCTTTTGTTCCGTGATCGCCGAAGCGTAGCGCAACAATGTTGGATCCGTTGTTGGGGCCACGCACGCTCATTACGTATGGATTACAAAGACTTATGGGTTGTATTCTTCCCACGATGCACTGCAGGTCCCAACATTGTTGGGAGTTGTTGCATCCGTTTGCATACCACTGCCAACACGCACGCAACAACTACCAACATTGTTGGCGCAACAATGTTGGGAGTTGTTGCGCCCGTTTGCACGCAGCCTAAGATTCGCGTTTACGCCAAACGGCAGCTGTGAATTTGTACCACGTGACCCCTTAATTCCGTGTCCCCACTCTTTATTGCTTCTAACCATAGGAATCGTTCGGGACTGTTTTTATCCGCTTATTTTCCATTCTGAGAAATTCTCAACTTGAATCTGACGTTTGCCGTTTGCGGTAAACGTGAATCTTAATCTCTCTTTTGTCATGTTTACGCCAAACGACAAACGTGAATTTTTACCACGTGACCAAGTTTTCCCTTTAAATTACGCTTACTGTTTGCTACTTCAACACAAACATAAAAAGTTTCGAGCTAGTGTTATCCAACTTGAATCTGACTTTTGCTGTTCGATGTAAACGTGAGCCTTAATCTCTCTAATAGCTCGCAAGAAGGTTAATTACCACTTACCACACATAAACAAACATATTACATTTATGCAACAATAGCTTTTTTGTTTAAACATTCTGATTTTGATTCTGAAGTCTCTGTTTCTTTTTTTCTTTTCAGGTCCTGGATAACAATACTTATGTTGCGAGTAGACTTTATGCGACAGGAAAGAGAGGAATTGCTTACTGTTTGCCTTATCATTGCTGACGACAGTCAGCCGGTCATTTTCACTGTAAAACTGTCATCCATAAGTCAAAACCTTCCATACGTTGTGAAGGTTTTAAGGCCTTCGTTCAATTTTAATTATCAGTAGTCTCTAGTTATTATGTCAGTTTTAGTTTATTAGGTCTCAAGTCACTTTTAGTTGTTTTTATTTCCTGAAAACATGTCCCGCCTAGATTAGCGTAGCTACCCGCGGGCATGTTAAAATTGTTCTTCAACCTTACAAACCAAATAAAATGTATGTACTTACTGCATTGACACCTTTACTTGTGATTCTTAGTTACTTAATCATTAAATTCACACATTTGCTGAAACGCACAATGGAGTCGTAAAAGATTTTCAGTACTTCCTAAGCAATGGTTCATCAAATTATTTTATGCCTCCTTTGCAAAAATGTGGAAACAGTCACTGGTTGTGACTTGCAGTCTCACTGGCGGTACAGGATTAGCATTTGAAATAAAGAAAAAAAGTGCTTTTTTTAGAGGAAGAAATCAAGCCTACACACACAATCACATTCCACCCGGGCAAAACTGTTTGTTTAACACATTTTTGTTTACACGTGCAAAAGTGTTCCTTTTTACAATTTTAGTTTTCTCTTTGTAACTTGATAATGATGTCATGGCGACATCGAAACGTCTTGTTAAACTTGTTTCGCTTATCTTTATTCTAAAGTGAAAAAAAAAAGGATTTTAGGTTACGCGTGAGTTTTTCAGCTTCTTACACCGAAGATCCGCGAAATAATCTAATTTTACAGAAAAAAATGAATGGTTTGGCGTAACAAGGTAGCAAATTTCAAGGAAAGAAAGAAAGAAAAAAACAATAAGTACTTTGAAGGACTGTTCAAGACGACTTATTACATTCACGACTCCTGTTTAAGATTGAAGGAACCATGTAAACCATTTGTTGTCACCAAACCTATTGATACTAGAAGTTTGGACCAGGGAACGTATACGAATTTGAACTGCAGGACATTTTTCTAATTTCAAAATGTGTTCTGTGGTAGCTAACAAAACACTCTTTAAATATTCCCTGTCGCTGGTTGTATGATATTATGAGCGTTATTTTCTATAGCTTTAATTTTGGTCTAAGTATTTAGAAAGAGATAAAGTAAGGAAAAGGACACGATTTGCCTTTTTTTACTGGTTGCAGAAGTTTTGCGACACAAAATATATTGAAGTGCAAGGCTTCCCACATGCTCACTAATGAAAACAAACTATTATAATTCTAATATTATATTATATTTAACTGTTATCTAAATTTCTTGTTCATTATGGAGGTGGCGATGGTCTTCTTAACGGAAGTTGATCTTCCCGGGATATAAACGTTTCTTCACCTAAAGAAATGAAAATGTAAGGCGATAAATTGCCCGATTCATACATCACTGCATGAACTCATCAAACAATTCATCAAAAGTAAGAGAGAATCATAAGATAGAGAGAAAGGGTATGAAGGGGTATGTCAATTTTAGTTAAGTTATTCTTAGAGGCTGTAATTAAACGGAAGCTTAATTCCTGGGACGTCCGCACAATTGAATCGATTGTTTGAGACGCCACCACGTCCTCATGATGCAAATGGTGACACACCGAGAGAGCATGATGTCCTATTATTAATAATTATTCTCTGTTGACAACATTGAATAAAAATTTGCGGACCTCTCAGGAATCCAACTTCCAAATAATTTCAAGTGTTTAATCGGTGAAATTCAGACATCCTAAGGGCTAGACACGGTGTTTCACTCTCTGACCCATTATTCTCTCTAGAAAACTAAGAAACTGCTGCAAAGGACGTTTGAACGCATACTAGTTAACTTACTGAAAAATAGCGGGTTTTTTCGTCAAGGATCAATTCAATTCAAGGATTCATTTGAAACCTATAATTATAAAAACCTCGGAGTGTTCTATCTGATATCCAGACACCAAGAACTGGTTTAAGAATAGGGGCAACTTGAAAAACTCTTGGCGTGAAGAAAGCCCATCTGCACTTAAAATTCGAAAAAGCCTTTTGGGCTTCGAGTTCCTCCTCCGGTTATTTCTGATTCTTTTCAAGTTCTTTTTCAACCGCTTAGGTTGTTCATTTAACTGCGAAGATAGTTACATTCACTTTATACATGTAGAACAATGATTTATTTACGCTAACTTGAGAGGTAAGGTCTTGCTGGAATATGCCGAAATAAATAGTTTGGAAACCAACTGGAATGCAGAGTGCCAACTTAGACATTTATGCTGTTAGAGCGCGGTATATCATTGATGGTGCCATACGATATACACTGTATATTTACGATACAGATTGTATACGATTGAAACTTTACCTGGGAGAGGTGGACATCTGCATTTCGTCCTGGCCTCTAGAGCCTGAAGAAAAAAAAAATAATGGTGAAACATGTTTAAAAGCAAAGAATAACAAATACATGTGATAAAAAAATCTTGACAGCGGGACATTGACAAATGACAATTTCACATAAAATAAAACTTATCCAGTTTGAACGATGAATGTCACAGGCACAATTATGTCAATTATGACTCAACACTGTCAAATTGAAGTCGACCTTTTGAGGAACCCACTTCAAATATGTAAGCACCCCACCATGACTTCAAATAAGCCCTCCATTAATTTGTGCTAATTCAAGCACGAATGGGACATCACTAAACTATTCATTTTTACACATCCCTACAGTTGTTAACGACTTTTACCTTTGGCAGTAAAGTTTCAAGTTTTTGAGCTCTGTCACTGTGGGAAGGATGAGTGGATAACCATTTTAGTGCCTCAGGTTGGGCCATTTGATCCTGTGCGGCTGCGAGTCGCCACCAAAATCTGGGACTTTCACGAACGTCAAAGCATGCCTGTTTGTTATAATATACGCGTACATCAATACAGTAAACTACTCTTCAATACTATGTCGCACGGAATTTTTGCTGGAGTTAAATACCCTGAAATACAGACTTTTATGTTTCATTAAACCAAAAGTGTTGGGAGAAAATTTCCGCATTATATCAAGATGTTTCCGTCAAATTTAAGGTACAGTCACTTCAAAATGGCGGTAAGACAATAAGGGACAATTAAGACACTAATTTCCTAGCATTATCTTGAGTTATTAATAATTTGCAATTTTAAGTAGCCTGTGAAAACAGCCATTTCTCCTCGCTCCTCGCCTCTTGGGATAAAACGTCTCACGCGCAAAGGTGCGAGGAGAAACAAGTGTAGAACATGGTGATTTCTTCTGGCATCAGTACAGGGCAAACTGTAAAATACCATCTCTAAAATGATATCTTTGCACATTAGAACTGATGACAACACCATAGGTACATGAGACTAGTTTTCCCACTGGTAGCTTAGAGGGTTGAGGTATGAGTAGGATAATTGAAAGTGTTAAACCTTGATTAGCCTTTTCATGCATGATTCAAGGGCAGTTCATGTCATGTCACTCTATGCTAAATTGTGTATTTCTCTACGACCTTGCTTAACCTATTTACAAGCAGAACAACACTAGAAAAAAGTCTTCTCCTGGAAATCCACACTGGTTACTAGACGTAACTACATGGTTTCTTCTTACCCTAGCAGCCATCGTCATGCCAACCTCATCTGCTTCTTCCTCTAATTTTCTTGAGTAAGGGAGGTGCAAGAGAATCTGATGAGGACAATTAAATTACGCTGATCAGTGTACAAAACAATTTCCCAGTACTGTAACCGTAAATCAAAGTAAAATGAATTTTCTTGTAAATGTGTCATTATTCCATTCCATTTATTCCAGTTCATGCCTTTTGGTCCCTGGCTGAAAAATGTAAATTTTAACCACTTCCCTAAGGGTCATAATGAGCCAACCACTGAGGTTAAACACGTTAAAAACATCATATCTTGAGCAGCAAAACTGGGGTTTTAAATAATAAAGCTGATATCAAATGGCCACACTATACAATTCAACGATAGCCTGTATAAACGTTGGTGCTGTTGTGCAATATCATTTTCCACACCTTAACATGCTCTCCAAAAACAATCTAAGCACCAGCTACATGTATGCAGGCCACTGTAGAAAAAGTCTTACCACAAGAATTCTGTTCTGTAACCACTGAGCACCAAAAGCAATCAAATCAGTTGGTAACAGAGCCCAGAGCATTGCCAGCGAGATGATGAGAAACATGTTTATAAAGCCATGAAGACTTACTTGCTCTGCCTGAAATAATAACAACAAGTATTACTTAAAATACATATATTGCAATAACCCTCGTAAAACTCAGGTTTTAGTAGTGCATTCAAGTTATTCTGTTGTGCTGGGTTAGGAACTGGATGGGTAACTCGCTGTGAATATTGTCGTCAAGATCCCTACTTTATTCCTTCTTTCTTCTTAGAACTTCTTTCTTTATTGTCTGGTTTTATTTTCAAGTGTATTGAAAAGCATTTTAGGCCTTATTTTGGCTGCAGTATTAAGAAAAAAAATACAAACAGGGCAGTTTTAATGGAAACTATATATTATACTTCAGGCTTTAGTAATAAGAGCTAAAGCTTTGATTTTCCGTTTTCATTGGTGCAAAATGAATTCCAAATTAGATTTTAGGGAAAAAAAGACAAGGTTTTGACCATATCTGTATGACCAGAGGAGGCTGAGAACCTAGCCTCCCCGCAGACGTCCTTTGGGGTTCGTTCGTCATGCATTCATTTCTCCCCCACGGAGAAGTGAGCGCGTGACAAACAAACCCCGTGGGATGTCTGCGGCGAGGCTACTTAGGACCAAGCACAAGATTTCATGACATAACAACTGCCCTGGATCTCCGAGGATGGCTTGACAGGTGATGTCACACCCGAAATTGCAGAGGACGACTGGGATCGAATGACGCTGAATACTTACATGTATAACATAGCTGGAAAATTTGCCTAATCAAATTCAACAGCGCGAGCATGTTTCATATTCTGTTAATAATACTATCAAGTGTTATTTTTTGGTTTTGTCTCCCAAACAAAAAGGGAAGAAGGACACCTGATCACTAGGTTATACATAATTTTATTCCCAAAGCATGCAAAGCTAATTCCTCTTTTCTAAACCCCTCTTCCTAAATAAGCCCCTGATCTTGTATTACATTTGACAGAGCAAACCCTTGCTGTTTAACCATCAATGTTGACTGCTGGAAGTCTCTCAGGATTGTTGCACAATATGAAATTACAGTCAAACCTCCAATGGTTGACCAACCAAAATGCAAAGATTTAATATGTGGCTGTTTACAAGAATCAACCCACAGGGAGGCTACAGTACGTGTACATGTATATGCAAATGATGTCACTTATAAAAGTTCTTCACCCCAACCCTCCTCCCCCCCACTCCCCTGCCACCACCACCAAGTGAGGTCTAGTAAATACAGTGAACATAGAGAACAAACAATGCTTCAAGTGTTCGCTTACAGGAGGATAACAACAATGGAAAAATCTAAAACTACAATAATTGAAAAAAGTGGGTGGTAGCAGACGTGCTACACGTACAATTGGTTGCATGAAGGCCGTTTATGAAAGGGTTTTACTGTAGTGATTTGACTGTGAGATGAGTAGTCACTTAAGGGAGGCATGCAGTCGCTTTGCTTGTATACTACATGTATTTCAAATATTAGCAGACCATGTCTAGACAGAAAATTGCCAGTGAAAATTCTGTAGGGTCATGAAAAATATTTTGGCCATTATATCATTATGTTTATTAAATAACATTGGGTCTAAAATTCATCCCCTGACATTATTTTTAGTTAACACTTACACCATGTTGCAAAATAGCATGCGATATCTCGTGCCCAAGTACAGTTGCTAGAGTATTATCATTGTGTAAAAGCTTCAGCATTCCAGTGAACATAAAAATCTGGCCATTCTGCAGATACAACAATTAAAAAGTCAACTTAGAACTTTCACTAACTTATTAACCTGATTACTATAATAAAAATCATACAATCATACTGTGCCACTCTCATTAGACTAAAATATTATGAAAATACCTGTACTTGACAGCACTTTTGTATCATTTCTTGTTCTTAACAATTTTTTAAAATTTTATACAGTACATCAGGGGGTAGTACTTCACACTACAACTTCACAATATTTGCCTAATAATGTTTAGAATTTTGAAAGAAGTCTTGATGAGGTTTGGACCAGATTTCAGACAAACAAAACCAAAAAGCAAAAAGCAATATTGTAGCTACTTACTGGTAAAACAAATGCATTAATTTCATCACTTTCCACCACATTGACTTGCCAAGATAAATTGTTCATCTCCTCACCAAGATTAGCCAACAATAATCTTGTCGCAACCCTAAAAACTCTCACATGATCGGGATGGTTTGGTGGCAGAATGTGTTCAGCAAATGCTTCCAATACATTCTTATACTCCTTTTCAGTCAGTTCTACCATTTGCTTGTGAGAGATTGGCATAAATCTTGTCCTGTGTGTCACAGGTGATTCTTCTAAGTGAAAGAAGTAAAATCCAACACAAGCTCCTCCAAAACCTCCGATGAAAACTGTGACCCCCTTAGACAACTGCAGACGGTTTTTGGCTGATAAGTTTTTCCAATTTTTGCGAAAAGTCCTGAAAAATGGTTAATCAATATCTTAAGTGTTTTCATGTGAAATGAGGTATTTGTTTGTACAATCTCAGTATTTTGAATGTCATTACTACTAACCGTATACCAGAAAGGCATTCGAGAGGGTCCAGATTTGCAAAAATAAGGGGGAGGACTAGGGGATGATATCTAGGAGAATTCAGGCCCAAGGGTAGGAGAGGTAAGGAAGGCTGGAGAGGAAAAGGTGAGAGGTGGGAGTTCTTAAAAAGGGGAAGCAGGAAAAATATGGGGAAATTATTCAGCAATGCTCAATATTTTGCAGTCAGAGAAGGCCTAAAGGGAAAAAGCCAAGAAGAAATGGGCAGAACCCAGCAACGCAAAGTATGGGAGGTGGCAATTTGGACTCCCTAGTTCCCTTTCCCCCATGGGAATGTAGAAGAACAAATTTATTTTGGCTGGCAATCACACCTATAAACAATACTTGAAGGACTATGAAATAGGTGGGTTGATGTGGTAGTCATGTTAGCAGGGCGCATGTCCAATTTGTAACTAAATTTACTTCACATGTAGCTGGATTCTTTTCTTGTAGAGAGGCTATTACATTGCTGATGTTGTTTGCTGAGGAAATTACAACATTTTTTAGATGTGAGAATTCAACACTAAAACTCTTTACATACACTCCCAGTCTGCCCTTTAAAAAGAAAAATGTGCTCTATTACCATGAAGTGATGGGCTTTATCAACAAGATGAATGTCCTCATTCAGTGGGTTTTCTTATAAGAAAATGTACATGCAAAAGTATTTTTATGAGCTGGATCATAATCAAAGTGATCATAATAGTAGTGAGGCAGCTGTATGGATGGGGATTGAAATACTGTTCATCAAAAGTAAAACCCTACCTTCCACCTACAATAGCAGCCAGTTTGATCCCTTTGGATAGTGGGCCAGCTAATTTAACAAGAAAAGCAGCAAGTGGTGCCAATGGGGCAGCAAATCTTGGTTTACTTGTATGAAATCCTCGGAAAGATAAATGTTGGTATCCCCAGGAGCCTTTGTAATATGATCTACCCAAATGATGGCTGTACCACACACGTCTCCCTAAAAGTCGATGAGCTGCAGAAGATACAGAACTTCCATGTTCTTGCCAGCGCAAAAAAGAATGATGAAGACTCTTAGACATTCCTGTAGATTGCTTTGTACATAACAACCTAGTTATCTGAAATGACTTCATTTCTCCTTTAAATGGTGATTGGCTTAAAAGGTTCACAAATTAAGTATTATATTTGATTTTGTATTCAGAGGAATATAAATGCTGCTCTCTTCTGCCAATGCAACAATGACTCTGGACCTGTAACTGAAGGGAAAATAGCGATTAGTTCAAATGTAACAACTTGATTTTCCACTTTGTGACAAGGTCAGGTAACAAAATGGTTTTGCTACCTGTCATCATACATCTGAATTCACTAATTGTACCAGTTTCCAGGAATCACTAGCTAATTCTAATAGGCTTAACTGATCGAAATAGTATAATGTAACATAGTCGCTATAGAATTTAAAAAAATACCTTTTATGACAAATTATTACGGTGATGTCTAACCTTTGATTAAACACTGTACGTGTACGTGTGAGGCTTAACTCAGTGAGCAACATAACCTTAAATACTTGTACTTTTTACGTATTAAAACATTATGGTCATATCCTGCACGCGTTTCCGTGGGATTTCTTGATGTTGTGTCCCAGCCTATGGGGACAAGATTTGTTTCAGATACGGACAAATGATAAATTGGCATACACAAAACGAAATTCAAAAAACAAACAAACACACAACAAAATTACATGATTCTCCGTGATCTTGTATTAATTTGCTTGTTAAAAAAGAGCGTATCGTATATTCATATTTATCGCCATTCAGTCCGCCATACTGCTTTATTTGAAGGAGCGGCTACTAAGGAGTAAGTATTTACTTCAAATATGCGAATTTTAATTGTCTGCAATTGAGAAAAACATGGCATCCACACTTTTTAAACGAGCGTATTATAGTTTTTAAGCTTAAATTTATAGCTTATTCATGGACAAGAAAGCTGTTTCTCCTGACTCTTCGACGCAAATTACTGAAAAGAAGAAGAAATCAAAGAAGAGAAAGCACAAACACAGGTTTTTTTTTTCTAAACATTAAGCTTATAATGATTTTTTTATGCAGTTTAATAGCAAATGAGCTTGGTAATGATGACTGAGAGCACAGCCTTATTTAATAATTCGTGTTGGGCACTCGATGTTTGCGCGTTATATAATACAAAGGTCTATATTTTCCATTTCCATCTGCAGTGCTGATCACATTTGGTTGAAACACATTGCATTATCTCCTTCCATATCATATTGCACATACATGCCAGTATGCGGAGTATGGCAAGTGCACGCGCGAGCTTTTTTTAAAAAAGCTTTTTGCGCACAACAAAATCGTAACATTGTACGCAGCAGCGTTGGGCCTACAAAGAGTTTTGCACCTGACTTTCAGGGGCGTAGCCATGATATTTTTTGCCAAATCTGTCCTAACCTCTCGGTTCTCCCAAGCTACGCAGGCTACCACTTTCCACATCCCTTGCTTTTACTTTTGCTTTCTCATCAGTATGGTGAGGTTATAAACGAATGAATGGACTGGCAATTTGTCTGTAATCTTGTTTGCAGCCTTTCTTTTGAGTGAACTGAATGGTATAGCATGAACATACTAGTTTGAAATTTGAAATTTAGGTCATCTAAAACAGCTGGAAATGTGCTTAACATGTAAATCTCGCATCCTTTTAATAATTAGCCTCTCTATGGGCATGCACCCGTATTCTGGCATAAAAAATCGTATTGCAGGTTCTGCATGCATGAGATCTCGTCTATTTCTGCCATATACTCTGCAGACTGGTGTACATGTAAGCTATGTCGATTTTAGTTTTTGGAAGCCCTCCCCCCCCATTGGAAAATTATTTTCCAGCATGTTCACAAATTGTGACTGAATAAATTAATGTGCTCCCTTTATTGGTCGATAAGATCAAAATGATAGGTCACTGCCATTGAATGTAACTTGTACACCTCCAGGTCCACAAAAACATATGTAAACAGTAAACACCTGCTAATAAGAACCTACTTTTTTGAAGTCTAATGTCCTGTAAAATAGGTTCTTGTGGTTTGGGGTACTTATTGGCAATTTTTGCCAGGAGCTTCTTAATCCACTGTTTCTTATTAGCAGGTGTTTACTGTAACTCAGGCTTCATAACCATTCCACTCTATTAACTATGATTAGTGTTGGAACCCTAGAGAAAAATCTATACACTTAAAGTTTAAATACTGGTTTAACCAGATAATTGAAAATAATATTTTCTCATTGTTCAATGTATTATTGACCAATCCATCCATTTATCTTACAGGAGTAAGTCTGGGAAAAGCAAAAAGTTTAAGTCATCCAGTTCATCACAGGACATTGAAAGTGACAGCACCAAAACAGAAAGTAAAAGAAACAAGAGTGACAGTGAAAGCATCACACCTCTAACAGAGTTTCTTGATGACAAAGCAGAACTTCATGAACAGCTCTTTACAATCATCTCAAAGAAGGAAGTGAAAGAGATGATGCCAGACATTTTGAAGGTACTTGAACTGTACATATATGTACCTTGTAAAAGATATAAATTATTTTTGTTTCTTTTCTTATGATTACCGGTAGCTAGCTACACAGGCAAATGGTGGAATTGAAGAACTGACTAGAGGAAATGTAGTTGTTAGGTGTACAAACAACCCAACTACATCTGTACATGTAGAATCTGCCAGATAGACATTGTACCTGGCATCTCTAACCATGATTGCCCCTTAGTGGTTGAATTAGAGATCCCCCTTAAACAGCAAATCCCAGTGGGGGAAATTTGAGGCTGACCTAGTCTAGAAACCACATGTGAGCAATTTGAGGCTAACAGTATGATACGTTGTCAGTGAATGATCTGTGGCTTTTGTTTTAAGGATGCCATCCACAAAGGCACCCTCAAACATACAGTGTAACCCCCATAAGACCTGTGAAAAGATAATTTATTATAGTATAATAATATTATATATGTTAGTGGATATTCATTTATTTATTTACTTTTAAAGACCCCTCACAAGAATCTTCATTTTTGAAGGATGTAGGGTTCTCGGAAGAAGAAGAGAAGAAGGCTAGAGCAGTGTTTGTCTTATTACATGTTTTCTCCAGTGAATCTGAAACTTAATCCATTTGCCCCCCGGAATTTTGCAGTTTAGTTTTCTCGTCACTGTCTGGCTAAAACTAACACAAGCAATTGACAGTGTGACTCATGCACTTTTCGGCTCGGGCACTTAGTGGCCTTCTGTTTGAGATGCAAAATATCAGTTTCTGAAGTTTGGGCATGGGCAGAAACCCAAATTTCAAATCTTGACTTTTACTTCTCGATTTGCTGCCCCCACTCTTCTTTCACTTTTCTTGCCTTCCTTTTTTCTCTTTTAAGGGGCCAATAAAAGGCTAACAAGGGGGCCAGAGAAGTTCTAGTTTTTCCGTGTTAAATCCTTGTTTTATGAAATATTTTTTATTGCTCTCAGAAGCTAAGCTTCAAGGAAGTAAAGAATCTTTGCTCAGAACAGCTGCAGTTACTATCAAAAAGGCAGCTTGAAAGTATCATCACTGGTAAAGATTTGGATTCATCTGAAGATGAGAGCAGTGGAGAACCAGAAAACCGTGAAAAACTAATAGTGGCACAGGAACAACATGAAGAGGAGGATAAAATAAGAAAACTGGTAATTTACAATATTAAAATTTCTCTAATATTGATTAATATGAAGCGTAGAGATAGCCCAAGTGCTCAAGAGTCACTAATGAATCGAATTGAAGTTGATATTACATTAAAATCACAACTAAAAGCTGTTTCCCGAGCATGAGCAAAATTTTAATTTGTGACATAATTATTGACAAGCAAATAATAAAAAAATTGTGATTCATGGCCCCAACTACAAATTGAACAGCACAGTGAGCCTGCTAAAAGGAAATGTCCTGAGTTCTTATGTCTTGTAGTCTTAATATACTCACATAAATCGCTTTAAAGTTCAGAGGTGTCAACTGAAGAAGTAGGCGTGTGGTACGGAATACAATGAAGTTTGGCAAGAGAACATTTTCTTTTGAGTTTGATCAACAAATGTTTAAAAAGTGATTGGGAGTTCACTTCGTGCACTGTAAGGTTAATCAAGTAGTTCTTAAATACAACTTGGAGAATGGCCACGACAAACTTATAGGTACCGGTGATTAATAAAATATTTATTTAAGTGGCTCAATTCAAACGACCACACCATAACTAACAATGTAAACAAAAATGTTAAGTACCTGTAAAGAAGCTTGTAAACTTCCCACTTTAAACTGTGAGGGGAATGGGTACAAGCTTTTAGCGCAAGGGTTTCTGGGACGAACGTTACTTATGATTGGTAAAGCCTTATACCGCCGAGCCACCTGCGACATGACTCCGACACGGCTACCGGTACTGCCTGCGATACCGTTCCGATGTGAGAACAGAAGTCGCCGGCAACACACAGAGGCCATGTCAGTCTTTACCGCCGGCATGCCTGAGAAGTTGACTCGAGTTCGACTTCATAGGCATACCGGCGTTAAAAACCTGGGATGTTTCTTAAGCCGTCGGCGTTATGTCTTCATATGTTGGAGTAGTATCGGCGGCATATGAGAACTAGGCTTAACCCAAACAATCCCAGAAATCAATACCCTGCAAAGCTTATATCCATTCTCCCCGTGAGTTTCTGAAAAGCAGAATTGTCCACGATCTTAATGGCTTTGTTTCTCGATGAAATTCAGGATTCCGACAGTGAAAGGAAACAAGAGAGAATCAAAACGGGAAGAGAAGAGGAGAAGAAAGAAAATGATATGATCATATTCCAGGAAATGATTACAATTCCAAACCAAGAAGAAATTGACGAACTTGTTGGAGGTAGGTCTACATGTAGGTTTGTAATACCACGATGCAAGTAACAGCACGGTCTCGAAAATGGCAAATCAAAACAGCATCAAACGAGCCCTCTCTATTTACTTTTGGCTTGCTCCGGCACTATCCATGTATATAAAAAATAATTATAGAATAAACTGAAATAATAATAATAATAACAAAAACAGGCGGCACAAAATTAGGTTTAGTGTTCTAAACGTTGTTTCGTGCTTACATGCTTCTGTGTATTTTTTCCTTCCCTTTTTTTTTTGCGTATTTGTTTCTGTGTCATATTTTCTGTTAATCTTTTCTTACATGCATGAATAAAATAATCACCTCTGTCGAAGTGACAGTCGACATGGGGCAGAGAGTGACAGAGGCGTCAGCATGTCAAGGAAGGCTTGTGTCAAGTACAGATAGTTTTGGAGAGGACAGATAGTACAGATACCTTTTCCAATTAACATGTTTGACATCCTGCAACCAATGTGAATGCTCTGACGAATTCGAAGGGCTAGCGCTCTAATTTTGTGCTTTTGACTGTCTTTATGGTGGACAATTTTATTGTCGTTTTTAGTCAATATTTTGCCGTTCTATGCGAAATTATCTTAAAGTGAAGTAAACTTCCAAATGTACGTTTGGAAAACTAAACTTCAAACAGGTAATAGTGAACACGGCAAATTTGAAAACATGTTGGCTAAATTTGAGTCGTGGCTGCTTTAAACCACTGAGATCTATGATCAGTGGTTAGTCATGGTGGAATCGCCTACTAGATAGAAAAGTCAATGAATTTATGGCCCTCGCAATCGTAAATACAAAAGCAATTGCAAATTAATCCCCCCCCCCCCAAAAAAAAAAAAAAAACCAAGGCGTCAGCAGAATTCGAACCCATTGCCTCTGCGTTAGCGGTACATTGTTCTACCAACTGAGCTACGAGTATCCATACATTAGGAACAGGCCAGAGCTAAAGTGTATTACAAGTGAATCCCGAAAAACAATTGTGGAGTTATGCATGCTAACCGCTGTGAATTGCGATTACGACTGCTATGGTCATAACTTCATTTATATTTGTTTTCCGGCAGTGCACATCATCTTCCTTCGAGATAGCAAACTGTCGGCAGAATTAAGTATTACAATGATTAACAAACGTTACAAACCACAAAAATGAACTTTGAAAAGCTGTGAGGCTATTGACTTTACCAAAAACGCAATTGCAGTCTGTTTCAATACCACCTCAAGTTTGTCCATGTCTTCCTCATTTTGTATTTGCTGCGTTATGAGAGAGCTTTAGATTCTGAGACGACGGCGATTTAGAGGACGAGATTATCTCACGCGTGAACCAGCGTCATTTTGGCAGGAAAACGTGATAGCCGTCGCCATTCTACTTCGAGTTTTAGCGAGAATGTCATAGTGGCGGGAACAAGTTATCAAATGTAAGAAGTTTTACCATTTTGCTATAGGGAGAGGGCTTAACCTCCTTAAGGATAAATAACCATACTAACTTTGTTGATAAAAAAAAAAAGTAAATTGAAGTTTTCCGGGATGTCTTGTTCTTTTTTTTGTTTTTTGTTTTTAACACAACTCTCTTACTCGCAGTCGTTCTCGTCCTCAAATCTAAAGCTCTCTCTTTATACCTTCTTTTAATTTTATGAGCTGTTTATTATTTCTATGTTTCACTCAATTTACGGTGTGTCCCAAAAGTTCGTTCCTCTGCTGTATAAGCCTGTAATCCAGTGCGGTTGGACTTGATAAGCAAATCGTTTAAATAAAAGTCTGGTGTTTTTAATCTAATTTAATATGTCATAGTTGTTGTGCCTTCTTTCGACTCGAATTTTCGATTTGTGTACTTTCGCGCCAAAAGTGGGTGTGCGCTAGTATATTTCCGTCCACAAATTTTTGTATCTTGTAGCCCAAATTGCTCGAATGCCTTCCTCCTTTTTTGTGAATATCATGAAAGATAAAGCAAAAACGCTCAGCTAGGTGAAAGCATAACCAGGTATACTTCGATCTACTGCTTCGTCACATAAAGAAAGTGCTAAAACCTGGAAAAATCCGAATCCAAAAAATTGGGGGTGGTAAAATGGTCATCAAGAAATGAAGGTTTTGAAAACAAGAAAAAAGGAGGAAAAACGAAAGTCATGAATAAAGCAGCTAAAACTAATTTTAAAGAAGGCTAGGTACAACAGAGGAACTCATCAAGGTATTTCTTACAACAGTTATCAAGTCTGGAGCAGATTCATGAAAATAAACCGACGGTTTAGCTTTGCTCAGTTCGTCAAGCAACGTTAACGCTCAGCTCTTCTCAAATTTGTAAAGAAGCCTTAGTGTGGAAAGGCTTTTTTGAATGAATGCCCCCCAAATTTTGTTACAGCTGCCTAATCTAAAAAATGATGTTTTGGGGGTCGAAATGGCTTCTGCGTACCACTGACGTGATAAGAAAAGCTCAAAATGAATCATCTGGACCTCTACTGGCGCTACATCGCGTTTCCCACACCATGCCGCAACGTCTTAACGAAATGTGATTAAAAAGAAACAAAGAAGGCATGCTGGTTACTGAAATGCTGGTTACTGAACTTCTGAATACAAGTAATCGAGAGAGCAATTAAAGCATCTTTTAAACATTCCATGCAAAAATAAAGTTTTGATCAAAAGTTACAGCGCAACAAACTAGAGGAACGAACTTTTGGGACACCCTGTAGTGGCGGTTCCCATTGTTTGAAGTTTGATAAGTTTCGTAACACGGCTCCTTTAACAAGCCATACTTCCGTTCACGTGTCTTCGTTTGCAGGAAGAAGTGCCATGCGGGAAAACAATAAAGGTGACCCAGGCCAATTTGATGGACCAACCGCGGACGAAGAAGCAGAGCTGAAAGAGCTGGAATTCCGCGCACGAGCTCTTGAGTCGCTTGTCCGCGCGCGTGAACGACAGATGAAGATTGAACAGGGTTGAAGATTTTTCACTGAGGCAGCACATCGCAGCAGGAGCTTTTCTGTGTCGTTGTGTATGGAGCCGTCCAACAAAAAGTCCAAGAAAAGGGGACCTGTTAGGACCCAAAAACCTATTAAGAACTGGGACATGCGTAGTGAGCTTCCTTGATGCACATGTGTAGCTTGTGCGGCGGGAAAAATGTACGGTACTGAATTGAACGACCTAGAGAGGAATTCCTGTGGCTTCAAAGAAACCTTGTTGTCCTGAATGGGACCATTTTTTGGCTAGAAAGAAAATCGTCGTAACTTAATGTTATAAGTGTCAGTTTTGGTGCATGCTAATTGGAAACTGTTTATGTTCGCAATTGTTTTTTTGCCTCGAATTTATGATATTTTAAAGAGGTTTCAGGGAAATAGTTTACAGTTCTATATATGTGTTCTTTTTCAGTTTCTCGTAGCAAGCTGTTTATTATTGTAATTTAATTTTTTGCTGTTAATTGAGCATTGGTTGGAATTGACTCCACTCGAGTTCTTTCATTTAAACAAACATTGAAATTTCAAAAGTGGCTAGATCGCGGTTGTTACGGACATGTAAGATTAAGGACAGAAAAGCTGGGGTACTTTCTTTGTCTTGAAGACGGGAACACCAACCGTGGTTGGTACAATTTCAGACAAACTAAATTCAAGGAGTTTTTAAGGACTTTTCAAGGACAACTTACAGTTTTCAAGGTCTAAGATTTCTTCAGAAACTCGGTTTCTTTGACCCCTTTTGAACCTCTTACTGGCTAAAACACTCAGTGGAGTCATTTGTAATTTTTCCTTTGTCAGCCATAGTTGATCGTAACAACACTTTGCAAAATGATAACAGTCACTGGGTATGACTCTTGCAGTTGTATCTGAAGGGCAGCAATACCATTTGAAATAAAGAAGCAGAAATAAGAAAGTAGAGAAAATCAAGGACGTTTTAAGACCTGATAAAGAAATCAAGTACTTTTCTAGGACCTCTACTGAATTCAAGGACTTTTCAAGATGACTAATAAAATTCAAGACCTTTTCAAGATTGTACGAATCATGACCAATTGACGTAATATGTACCGGCAAAACTATATTGAAAAGACACTAAACAATACCTATGCATACCACAACGCGAAAGGGAATCGAACCAACAATAGCTTCCCATGCTTGTACAATCTTGAAAGGTCTTAAATTTTAGTAGTTGTCTTGAAAAGTCCTTGAATTCGGTTAAGGTCCTTGAAAAGTAATTGATTTCTTTATTAGGTCTTGAAAAGTCCTTGAAATTCACTTGTACTTCAGTTGCAATTAATTGCAAGTCATAGCCAGTCATTTTCCAAAGCGTTGTTGCGGAAAGTAGTATAAAATAATGTGATCAACCTTGGCTAATGAAGTAAAAATCGTAAATGACTCCATGACGTGTTTTAGCCAATAAGGTTTTAAAAAAAGGAGTGAAAGTCAAGAATGCCGATTTATTGACTAAATCACAGTCTTCGAAAACTGTAATTTGCCCTGGAAAAATCCTTGAAATTGCTTTGTCTAAAGTTGTATGAACCATGGTTTCCGCAACACCAAGAAACCCGCCCAGAAAAGACACAACAAACATACACTATTTTTTCTGAACTTTAATAAACGTTTATTGACAGTTTCCTTTCAGCGATGATACAATTCCATAATCATGGTCATTTCAATTAAGTGGACAGTTCAAAGATCTGGGCTCTCTGTGTAAAAATACAATAATGACCGTCATTATGATAACAACAGTACTAATGATAACATCTGAATTTGACAATTATTTACAACAAAGCTGTGAGTTGAAAATGAAAATCTAAAAATATCCAATTATTATTAAAAAAGAGAAGTTCCAAAATTGAAATATGGTGTAGAAAAAATAAAACGTTCTAGTTAACGGATTCTGCTCTTATTTATTCACAATTTACAAATTTGCAGCCGGTTTTCTAGGCCCTTGCGTCACCGAACATAATACAAATCAGAAAGTCTACGACGTAGTGCCTCTCGCCACCCCTTAAAAGCTAAGCCATAAGACAAATAAACCTCTTCGTGTTTTTGTTAGATTGCTTCTAAATTTTTACTGTTAGCAAAACTTACCAGAATACCAATTCATCGGCCAGATAGGAATTTCTTCATCAAACACTGCAGTAATTGTTTGGTCTTCCTTTGTAACTTTTATCTGATAACCAACCAAAGACAGTTATTTCAGTTTACTCGGCACTTAAACGTTCCTTTTTTTTCCTGTTTTAGCATCGTCCGACCGACCTGACTTTTTTAAGTTGCATTTTCTAAAATAATTACGTAGTTAACCCTTTTTTCCCTTTCATTAAATCTTTTAATCAAAAGTTTGAGCATTTCAAAAGTAGGTTGTGTTTGATCGTCCGGGTGAACGCAGTCCTGAATAGGACAGTTGTTGTTGACAGCCTGTGCGGCAGTCATCTTCAGAGTCAAAGATGACTCTGAAAATGAAAACCGCACAGGTTGTCGAAACCGTTAGTCACTGTCAAAAAAAAAAAAAAAAAACAGTCCTATTCAGGGCTTCGTTCACCTGGACGATCAAACACAACCTACTTTTGAAATAACTCCTGGGTTCAAACCTTTCATAGTATGAGCATTGTTATAGAATTTCATAGCACCAACTTCTAGTTTTCACCTATTAACGGAGAGACGGGTACGCAGTTTGATTTTGTCTCCAGGTGTTGTTGTTTCCACTCTCCACGGCAATGATGCCGATGGGGTACGTTATTTTTTTTTTTATCCGACCGAACGACCCCAATTCAGAAAAAACGGAAAAGACATTTAAGGAACTCTAGCCAGAACAAGTTTATTTAACTGCTACCAAATACTGAGACATGTAAAGCTAGTTATCTTTGTAGAACTGGTAAGGACTAGGACGCGTTGCCAAGCGAAATCAGATGGTTAGCATTACGTCGGCTGTCGATTCCAAAAAGTCTTATTTGAGTATTTTCAGTGATAGTCGGGATCTGATATCATATAGTACCTGTTTAAGGGTCCACCCACGATTTCCTTGGATTTTTCTATCTGGTAGTACCTCAACCGTCTCCATGGTGCCCACATCAATATCGGAGAACTCGGCTTTTATCACGAGCAAGTTCCTAAGGACAAACCAATCGACAACCGATAATAAACACATGATCAGGAAAACTCAAATTAATCTAAAACAGTGTGAATTTCAAATACATTAGCCTTTCCGCAACTAAATAGTAATCCTCTTCCGAGAGAAGAAACCCATGAAAGTAAAGACCGCTTGGGGAAGTCTTTCATTTAGAGCGCTTTCAAGTGACGTCGCGGCGTCCAAAACAATGAAACGGCGCCCACGTTGGTGTTCTAAACCGATTCCAGCAAAGGGAGTTGAACTCTTTTCTTATGTCAACGCTTTCTTTCGTTCCAATAAATTTGCGTAAATGCAGGCCATATGAGTGAAAACTCTCTGGTACAAGCAATGCCACCTACTGTTTTAACGCTTTGATAAAGTTTCCTAAGTTAACAGACCCATGTAAGGGACTACGATTCCGGAATTCGGGAATTGGAGTTTTTGCTTGTGGAATCTGGAATCCTGGGCCGGGTTGTTCAAAGCTGGGTTAAGATAACCCAGGGTTAGCGCAAAATTTGGATGCAGATATAAAAGCGTAAAAAAAGTAAATTCAGTTTGATTCTTTTTGTCAACGAGTTGATGACTGGATGCTCAGAAAAAAAAAACAAAAAAACAAATAAAATTATCCGAAAAAATGCTTTTGAAAAAGAAAAAAACCTGGGTTAAGCACTAATCGGCCTTCGAACAACTGGGCCCAGGGCTTTGGAATCCAGAATACACCTCAGGAATCCGGAATCACACTTGGCTAATAATTAGAATTCGGAATACAAGTTCCACTGCCAAAGATGGGGATCAAGTTCCTGTAATCCGGAATCCACAGCGTGAAATCCAGAATGCAAGACTGTCTTGGGTTATCTTACATGGGCCGGGGCGAGTTCGTATCTTGTTAACAAATAGATAGGACTACCATACCCCTGTTTGCCTTCTGTTGCCACCAACTTTTGATCTTCTGTTTTTTCTCCCCCTTTTCCTTTTATCCTAACAGTCAGTGTGAATTCTCTGTTTACGTATTCATCTGGAGTGTAAACTTCGACTTTGTACGTTACTGTTGAAAGTTATAAAGAACATAGTAATTAGTGCGCGATGAACGAAGATAGGGACAACGATCGAGTTACCAGATACTTTCAGGAGTGTGTCATGAGATCCAAGTAATTTAGGGAGTTCCAGTTAAACTACAGATACCTAAAACTCAGATCAAATGAAAGATTAAATTGAACTCTAGGTTAAATTAATAAACCAACCTTTTTTTCAATTTTGCAATGTCATTTTTTACGAGTTCTAAATGCTTGCGCCCGAGTCACCTTTATCTGAGTAAAACCCAGAATGGCGACCGAGATGGCGGCCATTTGAATGACGTTATACACAGAACACCCACGGCTCTCTCCCTCTTTTTTTCCATTTAGTAAAATTAGGGTGCGTTCGATTGACCATATTCTGGAATATAACAGAATATGGAAGACATAGAATAACACCGCAATATTCGTTCGATTGACCTGCTATTCCAATTCTGGAATAAAATGAACTTACTATTTCAAAGATGACAAATGAAATAATGATGTCGTTTTTCTTGCGTCGCAGCTAACACGAACATTATGGCGGAGGTCCTCGGTGACAATAAATTTAAAAGAGGGAAATGAGGAACAGACTTATCTGACCATTTCCTCCCTTAATTTTTCCTCTAGTTCTTCTTCTTCTTCTTCAAAAAAAAAAAAAAAAAAAAAAAAAAAAATGAAGAACAAAAAGAAAAATAGATTCCCCTTCTACAATGTGTTTGGTTGATGCTATACTTGTGAAACAAAAACCAAGACTTTGTTATACCAAATAAACAAACTACCCTGAAACATTCTAAAAATAAAGGTAATAATAATAATAATAAAATCATTTTATTGATAGTTAAGACTATTCCGGAAAAATCTAGAATGTCTTCCTTTTCCAGGATACGGTCAATCGAACGTACCTTAACGTGCTTCCTTAAAACAGATTTGTTTTACAGAAACATGCGAGTTAAAGTTCTGGCGTCGCCACAACAAATCAAAAAAAAGGTAAGCAGATTAAGATTTTCCTCGTGCGAGTTACATCATTCAGTAGTATTAAAATTCTAATTGAATTAAATACCTTTGCAGACCAAATATCGTCTAATTCGAGCCGCGAGACGATCTGCAATTTTTTCACGGTTTGGAGCGCAAAAATCAGCATAAATTGCGTCATCTGGTTCAGAGGCGATACTTTTTAGCTCCTGTATTCGTTGTGTATTGTCTTTGTTGGGAATAAGAGCCCCAATGACTTTGATCTTGTTCGTAACTTTCAACAGGTTTTCTGTATTTCGAAGCTTGAAGGTGTCCAAAATCTTCCCATCTTCATTCTCTAAATTCCCGTCTGAGAATAGAACTAGAATCTAAAGAATTTATGAATGTGAAGCGGAAAGTGAAAAAAGAAAAAGAACTGATTTGCAAATGAGGCAGGCAGGTGAACATAAGAAGGTTATTCGGGACATTGCTAGCCTTAGGGCCTGTTTACATGGAGTGGGGGACCCCGGTGTAGTGGGGTTGGTTTCTTTTGTTTTCACGCTCTGGGGGACACAAAACAAAAGAAACCTACCCCACTAGACCGGGGTCCCCCACTCCATGTAAACAGGGTCTTAGTCTACAAATCTAAAATAACTCAAGGAGTTTAAGGTCTGGGTCAAAGGTGTGTGCGGAAAATATCTATGATTGGCAATATCTCTCGTTAGTATTTACCAAATTAGTAAATAGCACTTTTCGCACGTTTTGATTGGCTCCCGTAACTCGGAATATCCTTGGCTATTCACTGTTTTGCGACAGGAGCCAAGATGGCGTCTCGCTTCGAGACATTTTCGAAACACGAAATTTAAGCGATAAATGAAGCAGTCGTACAAACAAATACCAACTAACTAATTACCTTCTAAGTGACGTTTTTAATTTACAAAAAGTTCCTTTCGTCATTTTTCTCCAACTGAGTTGGTACAACAACTATTCTCCTCATGATCGGTGAACAGCGCTAGATATATACCTCGACGCCTTGTGTCTCGGTATATATCTACCCACCACTGTTCACCCTCCCCCCACCCCCCTTCGTGAGATAGTTGTATATTAAGTTCTGGTCACGTGACATTTCACGTGGCCGAAAATTTAAAATGAAGGAATTTGGCGAATTTGTGCCAAATTTGTTAAATTAGATAAGGTGTTCCTGTCAGAGGCATACTGGACTTGAAGTTTAACTGAATTTAAGTTTTGAATAATTCAAGTTTGTAAGTTTGGGCATTTAAAATGATGTTTGCCTTCATAAACAGTCATTCCAAACGTAAACTGTTAGAAATATTCCCTATGAATGAGAAAAATGTTATAACTTGATGTATATTCTTAAAAACGTTGATTTGTCAATCATTTAAGATTGTCGGAAAAAATGTTCTGGGATATGTCACGTGACCTAACAACACAGTATAGAGCGTTTTCACTCACCCGGCCAGTATCTTTGCAATTTATTGGAACAAAAGAAAGCGTTTACATAAGAAAAGATTACAACTCCCACAAGATTGTTTCGGAACTCCAACATGGTAGCTGTTTCATTGTTTTGGAACTCCAATACGGCTGAGATGACGCTATGTAAAGACCCTCTATTTCTACTTTAAAATGAATAAGTTATGTGTGCCAAATTTCGATTCAGTTGAGTCGTCTATGCTGAAGTTACATTCAACATCAGTAGTCGTGCAATTTTAGACCTTCTTTTCTTGCTGTTTTCTATTGCTGTTAGTTAGAAATGGTGTTAATTCATGGTCAATAAGTCATTTTCCACAGCTAATATCGCCAGGCCGAGGCCTTTTGATTGCTTCATTCTGTAAGTTTCATTGCAATTTAAAACCTCGCAATAGTGTTCACTTTTGAACTACTACTTACAGGGGGAGCCGGGTGGCGCAGGGTGGCACCAATGTGGCTCGGGTTCAAATCCTGTTATTGACGCCTTATGTGGGTTGAGTTTACCATTGGTTCCCTCCCTTGCTCTAAGAGGGTTTTCCCGGGCCGGTTACTTCGATTTTACCCCTCCTAAAAAAACAACATTTCCAAATTCCACTTCTACCTTCTAGTTACATATTATTTATTTTATTCATAAGTTTTCAAATAGGAATTTAAGAATTGAAGATATTGAAACAAAAAACGAACTAAGATTACATGAGAGAAATAAGAAGGAGTCTTTATAACAGGATAATTCGCGGATTGTCACCCAACCAGTTTCTAACCGATATCATCGCCAGGGCTTAACTTGTGTTCAATAGCGAGTTTCCCGAGGGGTTGCGAGATACAAATGTACGTATTTCTAGTTTCATTCATCAATTTTAAGATAAATCAAATTGGCCAGGTCATATACTCCCCTAAAACAATTTGCCAAAAATATCCGTAATTGACACTTACCTTTTTTGTATTTTTTGGGCTTCTCATAAACCTATCAGTGATCATTTTATTGAGGGTACGATTCAACAAGTTTTTGTCACCAAGATCTCGACCATATTTGCCTCGTTTGATTTCTTTATCCATGTACGTGACTGTGTCTTCCTTGCTACCAAAGGGACTCATTTTCCGCCGCACAGCGTACATTGCAAATGCAAAGTTGTAAATCGCACTTGGATCCTTAGCTTCCAGGGTGGAAAATAATCTTTTTACCGTGGATTGTATGTTTTGAATGGTCGTATCGGAAATAAGCAAACTGTCTTGAACCAACACCGCCACATCCGCCTTGATTGTGCAATAAACTCCTGTGATTATCAGCATAATTATAAATAATCATTATACAGTAAAACAGGAAACACGCAATCTCTTATACTTTAATTAAGGCTTTTTAGATCTCGATTGTCCGGCCTGTCACTTTAAATTATTAGTAAGTCTAACTTTGACATTTCTACATGTGATCGGATATTTCTGGAAATAATTTCTCCGTTTTCAAAAAAGTACGCGTCGACACGTAGCGTGCTGAAACAGTGGAACGAAGTATGATAGCATCCCTTCCAAATATTGTGTAATGCTAGTAGTAAGTATATGATGGATGACATGTATCTGGGTCTTCTCGTAGCCGCCATATTGAAAACGAGAAGACCCTGGGAACGAGGTTGGAAAGCCTCTGTATTTGTCCGTCCACACGTAGACGAGAGGGTGGCGTTTTCAAAAATTTTCACTCTAGGAACGTTTTTGTAAACTTGCGTTTTTGGTGCCTGACTGAAGGCAGTTTATGTTTGGGTTGAAGGCTAAAAGAAAGAAAAGATCTTTGTTTCCGAAAACTTCCGGATACGTGTGGACGGGTCCTCACAGGTTTCTGTTTTGAGAAAATCTGAAATCTGTGAATATTACATTAGATTAAGATACAGAAGGTCAACTTCTCAAGAAACTTCTTACTCATAAATTTGGCTCACTCCTCTTATGCACCTATCAGTGTAAATCCCGTGGGGGGGGGGTGCGGGCAAGGGGAGGGGATTTGATGCCTGAGACTATCCCCGCTGTCGGGCTTTTGATGGTGTGAAGCGACCCCGGGGTCGGGACATTTGACTTTGACCGACAGAAGCCTGGTATCAATTCAGAAGCAGTTACCAAGTCCGTCCCTCGAGGCTTCCTGAAAGTCATGTTGTTGGAGAAAGGTATGAAGTTTTCATTTGTTTTAATCGCCATAATACTTTAAACTGTCATCTAAACTTCAAGTTCCCATCTGATTGTAAAACTCGATTGAAATCGAATTCCACCATGAAAGTCAGAGGATTTTTTATGGGTCACTGATCCGACCTGTTTCGACATGTTGAGCGGATGTTATAAAGCATTTTACGTTTTATTAATATTATATAGCACGGCCAATCTTCCTGGAGTGATTTTGTTGTTCAAGATAAGAGATGCTAGTGGAGAGAGAAAATACTTAATTACAGCGAGTAATTTAATGGAGCTTCCGTTAACCGTAAATAAAAGTAGTAACAACGTGTTTGAAATGTTCTTTTATTCGTTTTATATAGTATTATAGCATTTTTTGTTTAGATTTTTTCCCCTGGGGTGGGGGCTTTTTTGACACTTTTGATTGACCTTTCGTTTCCCACCCTGGGGAATTTGATCGAAAAATTTTAAAATTTGTCAAATCCCCACCCCTTGCCCGCACTCCCCCCCCCCTCCCCCCCACGGGGTTTACATTGATAGGTGCATTACCTTTTGGTATTTCACATATAAATGGTCTCTTCATATCTTCTGGGAGGTCATTAAACAATCCTTGCGTGAATTCAGGGTAATCCTTCGACATTACCGCCACATCTCCATCACCAGACGGCTGCCGATAATTTGGCTCTATTTTTTGCCACTTGTTAATTGTCAGTGGTCGTCCATTGACCCACTTCCAAACTCCTTCCTCTTTTAACAAACCAATGTGATATTCCATGGGTTTCGGAATGGTGCGTTTCTGAATTTCTGTATTAACGAACTGCCACTCTTCTTCTTCTTCCATAGCGACCAAGTCTCCCCCTTTGTCTTGACAGGTTTTTCTGTTCTCTGGCCACGTATTTCCCCTTGGCGCAAATGTGTAGCAAGAATCTTTAAAGCATATGTCTCTGCGTGCTGTAAACAAAAGCATAAAAACGCCTTAACACTATTCACACAGGAAGGGGGCTTTCGACCTCCCCTCCTCCCCCCCGACTCACGAAAAAGTTGAATAACTTTAAAATCGATTAAGCTATCACCACCAAATTTAGTGACTTCTCCTAAAAATTTCGCCGCAACGTGCACGTAAACATTGTCATTACCATTGCAACTGACTTTTGACAACCATGTTTTAAAAATTTGCTTGTTTCCTTAAAAAAGGGTTTGTTTATGTTTAAGTGTTATTGCCTTTGAGGGCAGAAGTTGATGTAGATTAATTAATTAATTAGTTAATAAAATAATAATAATAATAATAATAATAATAATATATTTAGATTATTATGCAAAGTATCAGTGCTCTTACACAGGCTCCTGTCTTACAGTAGCATTAAGAAAAATTAAAAATACATATATGACATCATAGTAAAAGCATATTACGTCATTGTTTTAATCCAGTAATGCCTGGATACTGGAAATGATGAGCCCTGTCTGAATAGGATCACGTGAAAGTTTAAGGCTACTGAAAGTTTTCAGTCGGCACAACCATGACATCAATCGAGCAATAACGTTTGCGTGTTTTTGCATTAATTTTATTCCGTTCATTTTAGTCAGTTATCCCTCCAATGTCGTGATGGGATAGCTGTTATCTCTCTTTTATTTCTTACCTAAACACCAAATATGCTAGGCCGCCGCCACACTGCTGTCTGGTAAAGAGATTCACGCGATTGTATATTAGGGCAATATACCATCGTAATAATTGTATATTGCCTTTTTGCTCCCGTCTTCCACAATTTTGGATAGCGCCAACTTGGTTTGAAGAATTATCCCGGGGTTTAAAGCCAAATAGAAACGGCAAAGTATTTTGAATGAATCAATATAAAAAGCCCTTTATCATAAAGAAAATGTTACCTTTGAAAGCACATGATTTCTTTTGAAGTATTTCCCATCCGTGGTGCTTATCCAAGTCGAGGTCTTCCTTATAGTGTTTAAAACATCGAATCATCTCCATATCGCAGAGACATGTGGCATATCCACACTTCGCCTTTTCTATGTCATCTGTACCATATCCACTCACTGGAGCTATAATAGCAAGTATAAGTAGGCTCGGGTTAGTTATAGGTAATTAACAATTATTGGACAAGGGTTGAGCAAAACATCGTGAGACACTGACAAATCACGATATTTTGCGATAACCGAGTACAATAACTGTTTTCAGATAGGCTCCTGCTGTTTTATCGTTCGATCACCGAGTTTTATTTAAAGGAATATCTTCGGGAAGCGAAGCGATCTGCCAAGCGATCGCAAAAAGGAGAAAAGCGTGGTGTCATTTACGCATAATTTGCAGTCAAACAAAGTTGGACGACATTGCGCATGAGCAGACCATTATTTTTAGGCACTTTTTTGCAAGTCACGTGGTGGGCTCTCGTCCAATGAAAAGGAAGAAAAATTTGCATCGAATGACAATTCTATTTACCCTCAGTATAGAGTATAACCACTTTTAGACTACAGACCTTTAGCAGCATGTCTCTGTACTCTATTATATTTTTTGTGGAATTGGTTTCTTATGCTAAGCTTAAAAATCTTGAATTCTAAGAAAATGTCGGGAAATATGTTATGATCGCCGAGTGTGAAACAAAGAAGCCACCTTTTTGAGTCTCTGGTGGGATTCAAATAGTGCGGACGTTCTAACTACGAGTCCCTCCCACTCAACGTTTTCAGAGCAGTCCCATTTCCTTTCTCCTAACAAACGCAGAATGTGCATGAGAGGGGAGGAAATATGACTTCTCATGAAACGCATGCGTGTGAGACTACCTATGGTAACCACTGACTTACATAGAGTTTTGTAAAGAGCATCAAGATCACCTATGAGCCCCGGGGGGGGGTGAGACATTTAAAGGAAGTTTGGGTCGAAATGCGCCGTCGAGCCCTTCAAATCAAGACAGAGTTTAAGACAATTATTGTTCATTATTTTGCTACCCCGTTTAAAGAGACTTTGTCACGCTAGTCACTATCTTTTTTCAAAGCTAAAACATGTCTTCGCATCTATTTAATTCCCCTAAAAAAGGTCCTGGTTTGTTCTAAGACTACATTTGGGTACTGAAACTGTTTCCTATGGCGTACATTTGCGGACAAAAATAATTGAAATAAAATACAATGTGAAGTTCAAAAATTAGACTATCCATGTCGAAATCTCGTCATATGAATTTGAAATCGCAATGAACGCAGTCCAAATAGCATCATTCGAACTTAAAGTTACTTTGAACAAGTTGAAACTATAAAGGGAAAACTCGACATCGCGGATGTTGAAGTTCAAATCACCATTCCAACTAAAATGCAAATTACATGATTTGAACTTCAATTCACCTTCTCCACTCTAATAAGCTTCTTAATCGTCAACAATGCAACCATTATCTTCCACAAAATTCCAAATGAAATCTTTAATTTGAACTTAACGTCACGTCACATATTCGAATTCGAAAAACCAAAATTTCAATTCGAAAGGAAGCGGAAGTAAAAATACACAGGAACCGGAAACGATAAGAGTTTTGCTACACTTTACGTATGGGATGTTTGCATAACTGCATTTTGGCCCGAAAAGATTTCCCTTCACTCAAACTCTCTGGCGGACAATGTGAATGATAAGGGTGACTCTAGGACAATCCAAGAGATTGTGAGGGCTGTCGTGGCAAACTTAAGAGTGGTTTTCTGTAAAATTCGAACTTCGGCCTGACACGTTACCTGGTCGATTTGGCTAATTTTTGGCATGTAGTCTTAGAATGGTTTCCCAAATACTGAATGCATATTCTAAGGTTTGAATTCTCTTTGGTTTCAAAGATACAGGAATGACAGTTTTAACGAGGCCTCGAGGGGCCGCCATGTTGGTGAACTGAAGGAGGTTTACTATAATTAATTCTAGCTTCATCATTAAAATAACGTAATCGTGACTCATACAGTTGCAAAGAATTATCCTTCCTCCTTTACAGTCAAATCAGGTCAAGCGTACCCCCCAAGAATAAATTAATGAATTTATTTTTCAAAAGTTGAATCCGTTGCTGGTTGTAGATTTCAGATTGATCTCTGCATTATTGCATGTGTAATGAGCCGTGAATTCGCACGCGGGGCAGTTATGAAATTTCTACCAGCTCCATTTTCCTGAAATTGATGTAAATGTCTTCTAAGAAGCTTAATCCATTCAAAGATTTCCAATCTGACCAAATACAGAGAAGTTCTCGTAAAATATTCACTGCTCATTACGTATGCAGAAACACCGCTTTGAATTTGACACCAGTTACGGGAACGACTAACGGATTCATTTTTCAAATAATCAATTCATTAATAGAATCTTGGGGGGTACGCTTGACTTAGTTTGACTGTAATTTACCTTTTTTCTATCCGAAAATAGTTTAGCCTGAGCTACGAACGGCTATAACTTCGCACAGCACTTTTTCGGTACTTAAAAGGTACACAAATTTTGTAGAAATTGGAAGCCCAATATCACCCATGCCACATCGATTTAGAGTAAGCCGTTTTCACTAAACATATTTTGTTTGTAGATAAGTTAGATTGTTGAATAAAATAATTGGGCAAATGTAACGGAGCGGAACTACAGTTGCATGATTTGAACAGATAAAGCTAGAATTAACCATAGTAAACCTCCTTCAGTTCACCAACATGGCGGCCCCTCGAGGCCTCGTCAAAACTGTCATTCCTGTATCTTTGAGACCAAAGAGAATTCAAACCTTAGAATATGCATTAAGTATTTAGGAAGCCATTCTAAGACTACATGCCAAAAATCAGTCAAATCGACCAGGTAACGTGTCAGGCCGAAGTTCGAATTTTACAGAAAACCACTCTTAAGTTTGCCACTACAGCCCTCACAATCTCTTGGATTGTCCTAGAGTCACCCTTATCATTCACATTGTCCGCCAGAGAGTTTGAGTGAAGGGAAATCTTTTCGCGCCAAAATGCAGTTATGCAAACATCCCATACGTACAGTGTAGCGAAACTCTTATCATTTCCGGTTCCTGTGTATTTTTACTTCCGCTTCCTTTCGAATTGAAATTTTGGTTTTTCGAATTCGAATATGTGACGTGACGTTAAGTTCAAATTAAAGATTTCATTTGGAATTTTGTGGAAGATAATTAAGAAGCTTATTAGAGTGGAGAAGGTGAATTGAAGTTCAAATCATGAATTTGCATTTTAGTTGGAATGGTGATTTGAACTTCAACATCCGCGATGTCGAGTTTTCCCTTTATAGCTATAGTTTCAACTTGTTCAAAGTAACTTCAAGTTCGAATGATGCTATTTCGACTGCGTTCATTGCGATTTCAAATTCATATGACGAGATTTCGACATGGATAGTCTAATTTTTGAACTTCAAATTATATTTTATTTTCAATTCTTTTTGTCCGCAAATGTACGCCATAGTTTCCTGTCGTCTGTTTCTACGGATGGTAAGGATTGGCATGGATTAAAACTTGAAAACATTGGGCCGACTTTTTCAAATTTTATTGCAATGCCTGCACAAATCACCAAAATATTATTGTGGTTAGTGTTCCCTGATGAAAGTTGTTTAATATCTTCTTCATAACACTACATGAGCATTTTGTGTATTGGTAAAGGCACTGAGTAATGACTTAAGCACAGAATTAACCTAAAACAGAAATATTCTCGTAACGTAACCCCTTTAACACAAGACGCCTTATTTTATGAACCTGGGTCCTTTCGAACTGACACCAGTTTCAAAGTGACATCATAGAATTAGATTATTTGAAAAAAATTTAAAAAAAAATGTGGATTCCACAAACGTAGACCGCTCATCTCTAGCCTTTACACTCACTTAAAGTCTTTCCTGTTCAATACACTGAATGGCGAAATTTTATACTCTCGTTGAGACTCAAGACCCTAAGAACCAAAAATCGTTTTGTCGCTCAGCGGCAAATACCCGTTTAGGCCAATTAAGGGAGCGCCCCCTTCACTTGCTTATAAGATCCACATGTGACGTGTGTTTCGCATACGTGGCTGTAAACCTATTTTGTTTTTAGTTTTTTTATCCTGTACTTCTTTCATTTTGTTGTTGTTTTTTTTATTTTCCCCTTTCTATAGTACAGAGAGAGATCTGATCCGCCAACCACCCTTCACTTTAAATAAATTAATTATGATTGAAATCGGATTCCGATTACGCGTGTATATGTATAAGCGCGCGTTGCCAGGAAAAAAATCCAGCTATATAACAATCCATGGTGCATTTCTTAACTAAAATCCTAATCCGGATTTTTAATCCGATTACGGATATTTCGTTTCTTTACTAAATCCAAAAACGAATTATTGATCCAAATGATCCACAACGGAGGGGGATTTTATGGATCATATCCAGTACCGGATACTTTGGATATAAGATCCGAAACGTTTCTTTACTACGGATCTGAAAAGAGTGAATATTGCCAGCGGTAACCCGAAACAATTTTAATACATACAACAGCTTTTTGACAAGACTGCTTATCATTACGTCCATTTTTGAACTGGAATAATGAATTAAACGATCGATTTTATCCGTTTTATCGGGGTGGTAAAATCGCAATACAAACAGGACCTGCATTGTTCTAGTTACAAGGAAAAAACTTCTACACAACTTCGCCTTCGCGTCTTGCAAGACTTTACTTTTCCAATACATATCTTATTTCCAGAATACATCGTCTTCATTTGGCCTATCTAAAGCAGTATCCTAAAGCTAACCGTCCAGAATACAGTGAAATAGCAGCAGACTTGCAACCTTAGTCAACAGCCGTGTTATTAGGGAGTTTAAGATACGGCGACTACGGACTACGACTACGGATAACATGCTACTGCGCATGATCAAAACCACGTGACTGTTCATTTTTCCCTCGTAGTCCTGCGGCTACGGTGAGTTGTTGAGCTGTTTCGCGTAGTCGGGACTACGGAGAACATTTTGGTCGTATTTTGCCGTCTCGGTAATTCAAGAATCTCGTCTTCTCGTAAAAAAGGTTTCAATTCACCTGCTTTAAGAGAGAGGGAAGCGAAATATGTAGATTGTTCCTAATTTCTGCTCAGATTTGCGCTTTTAATCCACCGTTGTGACTAGATTTTTAGCTAGCTAAGCTCATATTTGAATAAGCTTTAATAGCTGTTTATACGCAGAATTCAGATTGACGGCCGAGGAGAACAGAAATCATGCAGGTAATTTACTTTCTCTTCGCACTTGAAAAGTTTCAATGTTTGTTCGAACTGATTAGTGTGTCTTTCTACTTGTGTAACCTTCGTTTATGCGAGATTTTGCATCACATTTGCTGAGTGAAAATGATGTAAACATCTTCGAGACAATCGAAACTCGGCATTTCAATACTTCAAACTACATCAGATCAGAAGTCGGAGAAGTCCATCTTCCAAATCTAATTAATAAATGAGCTATTACTATTTCTGTCTACTTCTTTAATATTTGACATAAGTATTCATGGGCGAAAAAAAATAAAACCTGTGTAACAAAAACTTTGTTTACCAATTTCACCCGACGTAATTGCTTCCTTCAAGTATGGAAGAATTTCTTCATTGTTCTAAAGACAAAATCACATGCAAAACTGACTTGCATTTTTCTGAACTGTGATGAAAACAAGAAAATCTTTGCGTGTTGTTTCCCTCTCCGCCTCTTCTCTGGTAGTCTACTGTCCGTAGTGCAATCTTAACGTTCTATATTTGCATGACTCAACCCATTGCTACAAACATAGGACAACGTTCGTCCAGCCGTAGTTCGTAGTCCGTAGTCTCCGTATCTTAAACTCCCTATTCTTTCTCCGGGATACCGTCGTTATTGTAGGTCGTTTCTATGGAAATAATTGAAAACTAATCCCTTTTTGAATACATCTTTTCTTTTCTCAACCAAAAATCCTAATGATCGGGATTTTTGATCTGATCTTGGATTTTAGTAAAGAAACGCACCCTCAACTTTTTTTCCATCTGATCTGTCATAACTGAAACATCAATCACAAAATGCACTTACTACATTTTTTGGTGGCTTTGTTGTACTGGAAGGCCAAGTCGATGTTTGAGAACCTTGTTGCACATTTATCTCTGTCTGTTAGGTATGCCTTCTCACAAAAATCATGAACTTTGCAACAGCTAAAAAAAAAATAGTAGAAAAACTTGAGAAAGAAACTAAGTCAACTAATGATGATGATGACGACGACAACGAAGGTGACGATGATGACGATAATGATAGTGATGGTGATAGTGATGGTGATAGTGATGGTGATGGTGATGGTGATGGTGAGCCAAAGTTTATATGGAGAAAAGCTGGCTCGGCTAGGAGGGTAATCGAGCCAACTCTTTGTTTCTTTAGTAAACGGTTTATTACGTTTTGTAAGGAAATGTAGGAACAGTTGGCTCGCCAGTGTAGGTCGTGTAGGTGACCCTAATACCGGAATTATGTTTTCTTCAGAAAACTGACTCTGTCGGATAAATTTAGATTTTTTGGGAAATTGCCCACCTAGCCATCCGCTAAGCTAACATTAACACTTTCTTCTCACTTTGGGCAAAATGATGGCTTAGGGGAGGGGTAGGTGGGCAGTTTCTTAGAAACCTAAATTGACTCAATCTGTCTTTATCACCCGTTAATCTTGTAAGTTTACACAAACAGAGTATAGTCTCTCTCCTCCGCAGAGGCCTCTTTGTGTTGTAGGGAGGCTGGGGCGAAAGAAGAAGAAAGCGTGCGAGACACGATGTTCTCTCTTCCCATCGTCCCCCGCGCGCTTCCTATTTTTCGGTTATTTGCTATTTTTATTGGGGTACCCAGCGGGAGTGTCTGCGGAGGAGAGAGGAGGATAGTATACCAACACCACAATAACCGTGAATGTGGCCAGAATAATTCTCTGGCAAGTTTCAAAGCTGAATAGTCCGCGAGTTAATGGAATGAAAAAGTTCGGTTTGAAGAGTTGTTTACATAAGCTTGTGCACAAGTATAGAGTGTTTTCACTCACGTGACCAGCATCTATGCAAATTTATTGGAACAAAAGAAAGCGTTTGCATAACAAAGGAGTTCAACTCCCACAGGACGACTTTGGGACGCCAACATGGACGCCGTTTCATTGTTTTGGGACACCAATATGGACGCCGTGACGTCATGTGAAAATCCTCTACAAAAGGGTGGAATGTTTTAAAACAGATGGAGCAAAGAGTAAGAGCTTGAGGATAAATTTAAAGAAATAAATAAATAAATGAATAAATATCTAAAGCGTTCTGAGCTCCAGTTCCACAGATAGTCATACAACACTTAAAGCAACCGCAGCTGTCTTTAGTTATTAAGCTTCGTTTCCCCTCTACGTACTGTTATTATTACTCATACTCATAATGAATCAGAACTAGTCGACTCAGTAACACCATAACCTGTCATTAACTTCAAGTGGCAGCTTTCATCGAGCAAAGACTGATGGATTCTTTGGCCGCCTTACAGTTTCCCCATAGATGTAAGAAACCGAATTAAGCTGACAATAGGCTCGATTATCATGCACCTGCTGTTGAAAAGTTGACAACGAAGGAACAAATTATGAAACACTAAAAAAAGAGAAATCTACAGCCTCGGACAAACCTTGTTTAGACACATTGCAAAAATATTCGATGTTTTCCCGTCATCCTGGCAGAAATGGAAACCATCGCCAAATGAATGCTTAATTTCCCCCTTCCCTTATATCCAAAGCTGTTTAGAATAGCATAGCAGTTATATATTTGGTTTTTAGACCAAAACAAAATACCATGTGACGAGGGGACTTGCTCATTCTTCGTTTTAGAGGAGACGTAGTATTGCGCAAAAGTTAGTAAATAGATGGAACTATCTCAACAGTTTTGTCCGGTGTTGTATCAAGGAAAATTTTCAAGTGTTTCATACTAGATAGTTCGGGAGGACAAGATATAGAATTCAGTGCGAAATACAGTGTAGTTTGTATTTTTAACATTGTAGTTGCACCGCATTCCAATCCTTTTTGCCAAAGAATATTTCTGGTTGCTGCCGTAGCCAGTCATTATAGCCAGACTCAACAGAGAAATGTGTTTGCTGCCATTACCTTTTAACAATCATTTGTTTTATTATTATTATTATTATTATTATTATTATTATTATTATTTATTTAGTATTCATTTAAATTTATGGGAGATTTTACTTACTAATCAATGTTGTCCAAAACTATCCCTTGTCCTCGTAGCCCACACCAGCATCCGTAGAGGTAAAGGCGTCGTCGGTCGTTCAAATTAAGACCTATCTCTTCTTTAACCAATTTTTGCACCAGATCGGTTCGGCCAGTTGTGGGGATTGTAACAAAGAAACCTTTCGTTTCTTCTCCGGGTAAGTAATAATAAAAATGATAAAAAATGGCGACAATTCATGAAAATGTTCCAATAATTTTTCTGTATTTTTTTATGGACCGCTTTGGTCATTTTCGTTCTATATTAAGGTGTTTCGGTACAGTTTTTCAAAGGCCACAACGATATTTTTCAATCGCCTTAAAAGTGTTTTTTTCCTTGTCCGATCGCTATGAAATTTTCACCAGTAATTGGCTATGGATTGAAATTTGTGAAAATATAGTTTTAATTAAAATCTTTATTACTATGACAACAATAAACAAAAAACTTTGAAACTGAGAAAAGCCGAATTTTGTGTGATCTAAATTTAAACCTACTACTGAAAACACTAGGAACTTAATATAAAGTTTGGTGTTTAGCAAACAATCTCCGTAAGAAGTAAAACAATCTGTATGTTTGAATTCGACTAAAGCGAAAATATATTTTAAACCTTAAATTTTCAATAGCTGTGATAGATTATTTAATAAAAGCGTTATAAATGACTCAAATTATTCTTACGTAGCGTCAGAATGCTACGAAATTTTGGTGTACTTTCGTTCTTGCGATCTTAAAAACTAACCCCGGCGTTTTCTCACTACCTTGTCTAAGTGCAACTTCATTCAGAATTTGGACTTTTAGCGCTTTCTTGAATATCTCCGAAACGACTCGAACGAATTTTTTTTAAAATCTCTTCACATAACCTTCATAATGTATATAAAAATGTCTGAAACTTTCATTAAGATTGATTCAGAGCAACACCTTGAAATTTCAAGACAAACCTACCCTTATACGAACCGGTCAAAAATCTGCGTTACAACATTCATTGTTTTGACGTTATGCTAATTTTTCCAAAATAATGCGCACTATACATACCTCCATGACTAATACTCACACTGAAATGTATTAGTCATGGATATATGTATTGTCCACATTAATTTGGAAAATTAGCATAACGTCAAAACAGTGAATGCTGTAGCGCGGATTTTTGACCGGTTCGTATAAGGGTAGGTCCAGAATTTTTTACTTCTTACGGAGGTTATTTGCTATACAGCAGACTTTAAGTTCCTCTAGTAGGACTAGATCGCCAGAAATTAGGCGTTCATCAATTTCAAAGTTTTTTGTTTATTGTTGTCAGTAATTGTTAAAGCGAAACTTCTAGAACTTAGGGTTTTCTTTGTTTTACTTGCAATTAGTTGTAATTGTTTATAGTTTTCTTTTGTTATATTGTTTACTTTCTTTTTGGTGTCACCATCGTTGCGTAATGTTACGTAATCTGTCAAGTTTAATGGTATAAACTTAGTCTTGTCGGTCAGTGTTTTTTATAGTTTTACCGGTCAAGAACTGCTCATTCCTTTTAAGTCAAGAAACCGTTAAGGTAAATTTTAGTCATACGCCATTTGTACGGTTTTCCGTTTTCTTTGATGTATTTGTTATTTTGTACTGATTCGTAATTTAGTATTCTTTGTATTTCTTTGTTGTACAGTACCGTAGGAGTGTGATTTATAAAATAAAGCGGTTGGACACTAATACGCGTGACGACTTCGGTTACATAGTACTTAACGATCGACTTTGGTAAAAGTTGGCCGCTCTGGTTGGCGACAGATCAAAGGAGTTCCAAGTTGAAATTACCATTAACGATGTCTTCGGTTGGTGAAAGAGACAGCTTGGGACGGACGATTATAGCCTACCGTGGACACATTACGCGGATTATAAATGAATTAGATCCGCTACTCTTGGAGCAAATTGCTTCTAAAGAAGTTGTTGAAAAGCAGAGTTCGCTGGTGAGCATATTCGAGAAGCTTAAACGTGCTTGTGCGCAGTGGTATCATTTGTCTGGGGAGCAAGAGGATAGAGAGCGTATTACTCATGACTACGCCAAGGATGTTTATCGAATGCAGATGTTTGAAAACAAATACAAGGAATGGTTAAACGATGTTTACACCCCAATAAGTCGAGGAGTTTACGTTGAAGGAATTGCAAATATTTCTGGGTTTGATTTGAGCTCCAAAACGCCTGTTGTACGATTAGAGGGTGCCTTTCAAGGAACTCAGAATACAAATCCTTCAGTTTCCCGCGCGGGCGCGCGTAGTGATTTGTTGGAAACGAAAACACCTAATGCGACTCAAGATCATGCAAGTGGCGGCGATAAGACGCCAAGTCAATTACACCCAAGGAAAAAGAGTTCTAAAGGAGGGAGTCAGTTATCGGCACGAAATGTCAAGTGTACAATGGCTCAGCTTAAAGTGAAAAGGCTTCTGGCTGAACAAGAGATAAAAGAAAGTGAAATTGCGTTACGACTACAAGAAGAAAACACGCGTTTGTCAGCCGAGAAGGAACGTTTGAACATTCGAAGCGAATTAATGTTAGCCAGGATTGACGCAGAACAGGCTGAGATTGAAGCCAAACTGGGGGAGCAGGTTGATTTTAACTCTGTTTTTTCTTCTGAAGGATCAGTTAGAGGTCACGAGAACGTGAGGAAATATTTGGAAGGATTGTCACTTTCCGCCGTTCCTGGTCAACCGGATGTTGAGAAATGCGTTTTACCGGAAACCAAACCGCACGCTTTACCGGAAGTGAAAGCTGACATACCGGAAGCGAAGAATGTTACTGGAAATAGCACTGACGAAACAACGGTTAAATTTCAAAGGATTATGGAGCAATAGCAGATGTCTATCGATCAAGTTGTTCTTGGACTTGAGAAGTTGGACATGCCAAAGCGGGAATTCTTGTACTTTGATGGCGATCTTTCAAGGTACTCCAGATTTATTAAGAATTTTGAGCTAAACGTGGAATCTTCGATTACAGATGACAATGTAAGGCTATCTTATCTGATCCAGTATTGCACTGGCAAAGCTAAGGAGGCAATTGAAAACTGTGTAATTCTGTCAGGGCCTGAAGGATACAAAGCTGCTCGTGAAATTCTTAGAAAGCATTTTGGACAACGTCATGTCATCATCCGATCGTTCATCGATAAAGTTGTCAAAGGACCACAGCTAAAATCTTCTGATGGAGAGAAACTCTTACAGCTCGCAAGGGACATGCGAATCTGTTTGCTGAATTCTGCGGAATTAAGCTATCAAGCCGATATAAACTCTTTGGACACTCTGGAGAAGATCGTTATGCGTCTTCCTGTGCACATGCAGGCAAAATGAGCGGATGAGTCGGGGAAGATTTTGGAAATGGGTTCTGAACCAACCTTCTCTCATTTGGCAGACTTTCTCGAAAAAAGGGCTCTGATAGCAAACACTGAGTTCGGGAAGTTAGTTGGATTCAAGCTTGGAGAGTCAAGAGTCACAAAACAACCAAGAAAAGCAGCTGATGGTAATGGTACTGTGCTTGCTTTGACTCAAGTTGAGAAGGATGTTAGTAACCAAGCCAATACAGCTAACAGCAAACGCTCAAATCAGAGGTCAGCAACGGATGGTCAAGTCAAATGCAAGTTTTGCGATGGAAGACATGAATTGGAGAAGTGTTTTAAGTTCCGGGACAAACGATATACTTAAAGGAAGGACTTTGTTAGGAAACAAAATCTGTGTGAAAATTGTTTGAAGCCTAATCACATCACTAGACGATGCAGGAGTCTTGATGCTTGCTTGCTGAGTGGCTGTAGAGAAAGGCACCATTCCTTGCTGCACCCACCTAATTCATTGAGCGCTCCCATAGCTTCAAATGAGACTTCAAGAACGCGAGGTGATTCTGGAGATCCTGTTACCGGGCCAACAGCGACTCGTGAAGATCTGGCTGAAGCAAGTCCACACCACAGCGAGGCCGGGGCGGATTATGCGACAAATGCCGAAAAAAAACAGAATTAGTTTGAGGATTGTGCCCGTCCGAGTTTCTGCTAAAGGTGGACAAGAAGTGGAGACATATGCTTTCATTGATGATGGTTCTGACACCACCTTGTGTCTACGACGCCTTCTGGATGAGTTAGGAGTAAGAGGTTCTCCAACGTCATTTTCTTTAACTACCATTAATGCCGAGAGAACCAAACGGTCTGGAGAAGAAGTTAGTCTTACTGTGAGAGCATTGTCGTCAGATGAATGCATACAACTAGATCGTGTGTGGACTGTTGACAAGTTACCTGTCTCAAAGAAAAGCATACCCAGCACCGAAGATATCCGCGATTGGCCGCATCTGCAGGGTATAAGTATACCTAAGCTCGATAAAGAGGTATCCATCTTAATCGGCAATGATGTTCCCGAGGCGCACTGGGTCTTTGAAGAGCGCCGTGGTCGCCGTAAACAGCCTTGCGCTGCACGGACATTACTTAGTTGGACACTTATCGGACCAGTTGGCGGTTCAAGCAACCCTGAAGCGACCGTCAGTTTCTTAAGTGGAGGTCAAGAAACGCTGTCAGCACAAATTGAGCGAATGTACAACGCGGAGTTCGGCGAATCGTCTGCGTCATCTAAAGAAATGATGTCGATTGAAGATAGAAGAGCCCTGGCAATAATGGAACGAACCGTTCAGATGGTCGATGGCCATTATCAGCTCTCCCTTCCTTGGAAGTATGATAATCCGTGCCTACCGAATAACAGACCTATGGCCGGAAAAAGACTAAATCTTCTGAAAAGACGTTTGGAAAAGAACAAAGTTCTCCAAGAGAAGTACAAGGATGCTGTTGAAGATTACGTTGCACAAGGTCACGCGAGGAAAGTATCTCTACATCAAGTGCCACTTTTTGTCTGGCATCTTCCCAACCATCCTGTGATACACCCGCAGAAGCCTGAGAAGACCAGAGTTGTGTTCGATTGCGCCGCTAAATTTCGCAATACGTCACTCAACGAACAGCTGCTTCAAGGGCCAGATTTAACCAATAATCTCGTCGGAGTACTACTTCGTTTTCGTCAAGAGCAAATAGGTCTTACGGCCGACATAGAGAAGATGTTCCATCAAGTGAGAGTGTCTCCTCAAGACACTTGCGCTCTGTCATTTTTGTGGTGGCCTGGTGGCGATCTTTATAAAGAAGCAGAAGACCATGAGATGCTTGTTTACCTCTTTGGAGCTAAATCATCTCCTAGCTGTGCAAGTTTTGCATTAAAGAAAACCGCAGAAGACAACAAAACGGACGTCGATGTGGAAAACATCGATACGGTTAATAGGAACTTCTACGTTGATGACTGTGTTAAATCGGTCGCAACAACTGAAGAGGCGGTACGATTAGTTGAGCAGCTGCCAGAATTGTTGAGTAGGGGAGGCTTCCCCTTAACAAAGTGGATCAGTAATCGTCGAGAAATCTTGTCCTCAGTCGCTAAGGAAGACCTAGCACCGTCAGTGAAGAACCTTAACCTAGACTTGGAAGATTTACCGTTAGATCGCGCCCTTGGTATGCAGTGGGACACGGAAGAAGACACCTTTGGGTTTAGGACCATTCCGAATATTACAGCCAACACAAGGAGAGAGATTCTTTCTGTCACCTCATCTCTTTATGATCCTCTTGGCCTAGCTGCTCCAGTTATACTTCAAGCTAAGCGACTGCTTCAGAAGTTATGCAAAGACGAGCTTGGTTGGGATGACATAGTCCAAGAAGACGACCTTCTGCAGTGGCAAGATTGGACAAGGGGCATAATTGGTCTTACCGAAGTAGCCATACCATGTTGTGTGAAACCGAGAGATTTTGGCGAGCTCAGTTCCGTCCAGTTGCATCATTTCTCAGATGCCTCGGAAGAGGGATATGGGGCTGTCTCATACCTGCGCTTAACTGATGCACTTGGTAACATCGCCTGTAGCATCTTACTGGGAAAGGCAAGAGTTGCTCCACTGAAGACTGTGACAGTACCACGATTGGAGTTAACGGCTGCCACAGTCGCTATAAAGCTTCACAAGCAGATCAAGGAAGAACTCACTTTGCCTATACATGAAGTGACGTTTTGGACTGACTCTACTGTTGCCTTGCAGTATATCAACAACAGTCACACAAGATTCCAGACATTCGTCTCCAACCGGCTGGCAACAATCCACGATATCTCTACCCCGTCTCAGTGGCGTCATGTTAGCTCTGATCTGAACCCAGCAGATTACGCGTCTCGTGGGTCTAATTCTCATGAACGTACCAAACTGAAGATTTGGCTCGAGGGACCAAGATTTTTGTTGAAGGACGAAAGCCAGTGGCCAAATGTGACGAAACCCGCCACAAAAGTGAGTCCTCTCCAACGACAACACCGAGCATAGACAAACTCGAGAAAACACGTATATAAAAAAAATAATACTCTAAACGTTTATTAAAACAATACTCCCAAGACTCCACGATTTTAAGATTAACTAGGCGTTTCTATAATTATAATCGTTTCTAAAGACTAATGCGATAATACTTTTTACACAAAATTCACAGCGTTATTTTGAACTACTTAGCCTACAACATATTTACAAATTATCTTCTCCGAACACGCAGTAATAGTTCCCTTTTTAGTTCACCTTACGTATAAAACAGAGTTCCTTGTTCGTTCCTTTAGACCAGCTCGTCGACGATTCCAAAACCTTCAAACTCCAGTATCTTGTATCTTTTCAAACTTGCTCCGGCTTCGGCTTTTTCCCCGGTCTGCCGCTACACTCTAGTTCAATTTGCCTTTCCGCAAACGTTCTTGGAGAAATAGCTCCTTGGAGAGTTGTTACGTAACACAATACTTCTTCTGCTCTCTCTCAACTCTTATAGCACAACAAACAGCTTTTCCCCGACAAATGACTTCTTTTGCCGTGAAGTTAAGGAATGCCTCTGCTGAAGGGATTTCAGCATATCGATTTGTGCTTCTAGGTCCCTTTCTTGTTGTCTCTCCAAACGCGCCCTCTGCACTGACTTTTTTTTAGCGACGCGGCTCCTTCTTAACAACTTCCAAAATCCACGCAAATGTAAGGTGTGTCAAAAGGGACTATAGTAAAAAGTCTGATCTAGTAATTAACAGCTTTCAACCAATAGAACGGCTTACAATGAATAGAACGGCTTACAATGAAAGTTTTAACAATAAAAATTACGTAATAGTCTACACAGCAGAAAAATACTTAAAAAAAGTAATTAGCATACAAGACGTAACTATTATTAATTAGGAATTCTATGACACCAAATCAGCCAACCCAGCTTCCTGAGATTGATGAAAATGACCAGAACGTCAAAAGATCGAAGAAAGTCCAGACGCATGCTGTTATGCAAGATCAAGGGTTTGACTCGTTGGTTTATCACTACTCTTCGTGGTATGGTTTGAAAAAGGCTCTAGCTTGGCTGAGCAGCTTCAAGAATTACTTGTTGTATCGCACAGGGAAGATTGCAAAAGAAGACGTCAAAAGAGGAGAATTATCCGTCCGCGAAATCCAAAACGCTGAAGTGGAGGTCATTAAGTACATGCAAAGGCTTTTCTTTCCGAGGGGGTTGAATGCACTGATGACTGAAGCTCAGCAACGCCGTAGTATCTCTAGAGTGTCGGGGAAACGCCTTAGTGACGATTCGTACGTCATCCCACTGCGCAAAGTCAATCCAATAGCTGTTAATGGGTTAATCAGAGTTGGTGGTCGTCTTAATAATGCAGAGGCTATCGATTGTTTCATGAAGCATCCAATAGTTCTACCAACCAAGCATCACGTAACTGACATGATTATTCGCCATTATCATCAGATAGGCCATGTAGGATCAAGTCAAGTTCTTGCTGCAAGTAGAAGGAAATTTTGGATTTTGAAAGGTGGTTCAGCCGTCAAACTAGTGGACAGCAAGTGCATCAAGTGTAGAAGATGGAACTCGAAGCCGGAAGCACAGATTATGGCTCCGCTACCTATGGTTCGCGTCACACCAGGTGATGCACCGTTCACCGCAGTTGGAATTGACTACTTCGGACCAATACCAGTCAAGTTGAAGAGAAGTCGAGTTAAACGATATGGGTGCATTTTCACCTGCCTAACAATGCGAGCAGTGCATATTGAGGTCTCTCAAGATTTGACGACTGACTCGTTTCTGATGGCGATTTCAAGATTTATCAGTAGGCGCGGTGCACCAACAGAAGTTTACAGCGATAATGGTACCAACTTTAAAGGAGCAGAATGTGAGTTGAAGAAAGCTCTTAAAATGTGGAATCAATCACGCATCATAGAGAGTTTACGCAAGCGCAGTATTCAATGGTACTTCAACCCCCCACAAGCAAGTCACCAAGGAGGGGTCTGGGAGAGAATGATTCGCTCTGTTCGCAAGATACTGCGCGCTCTCCTGGGAAACCAAATAGTCAATGACGAGACCCTTCTCACTGTTATGGCCGAGGTAGAGAACATCCTGAACGACCGCCCACTCACAAGATTAAGCGAAGATCCAAATGACTTGGAACCATTAACGCCGAATCAGCTTTTGTTGTCTCACAGTAATGCATGTGTTGCCCCTGGTAACTTCTCCACTGCGTCCACAGACAAGTACAAAAATGCTGGAGACAAGCACAATACCTGAGTAACATCTTTTGGAAAAGATGGGTAGATGAATACTTGTCATCTCTTCAAGAAAGGCAGAAGTGGATTCGCCGGCGCCGGAATGTAGCTGTTGGAGATTTGGTTCTCATAGCTGATGAGCACAGTCCGCGTGGACGGTGGCCAATGGGTGTTGTTGAAGAAGTTACACCAGATTGATATGGTGCATTGCGACAAGCTACAGTTAGAACCGCCAGACCAATTTTGAAGCGAGATATTAGAAAGATATGCTTGCTGCTGGAAGTTGCCGATAATTAATCCCAGCTGTTGACACAATGTAACTTGTAAGGACAGACAGACATCTTCGAGGTTTTGGACAAAAGGAGCCAGTTACTGGAAAGGAAGTTCCCTGATTGCAGCGATCACTTAGCTCATAAATACGTTGCGAACTGTGTAAAGCAATTAAGATGTTAATTGTAGATAAGGTTTTTGAATATTCTAAATACGTTTCGTTTCCTAGTTTCGCTTAGTTTTCTTAAGAAAGGCAAGGCTTGAATGCCCGTCTGCCTTTCGAGGCCGGTGTGTTAAAGCGAAACTTCTAGAACTTAGGGTTTTCTTTGTTTTTTTTTTTGTTCGCGTCTACTTGCAATTAGTTGTAATTGTTTATAGTTTTCTTTTGTTATATTGTTTACTTTCTTTTTGGTGTCACCAACGTTGCGTAATGTTACGTAATCTGTCAAGTTTTTTGCTATAAACTTAGTCTTGTCGGTCAGTGTTTTTCATAGTTTTTATTTGTCAAAAACTGCTCATTCCTTTTAACGTTAAGTCAAGAAACCGATAAGGTAAATTTTAGTCATACGCCATTTGTACGCTTTTCCGTTTTCTTTGATGTATTTGTTATTTTGTACTGATTTCTACATTTTTCGTAATTTCGTATTCTTTGTATTTTTTTGTTTTACAGTACCGTAGGAGTGTGATTTATAAAATAAAGCGGTTGGACACTAACACGCGTGACTTCGGTTACAGTAATATCCATTTTACTAAAACCTACCTCTGGCACATTTCAATCTATAGTCAATCATTGCTGAAAATTTTATAGCGATCAGACAACGATAAAATCACTTTGAAAGCGATTGAAAAATATCGCTATGACCTCCGAAAAACTATATCGAAACACCTTCAACGATGCATATTTTCCTTCCTTCGCTTTCAAGCTACTTAAGCTGGTAAACAACAACTTCAGCATGGATAGGTCTTTCCACAGGTGCTTCATCTTGGAAATTCTGACTACTCCTGAAGACTTACACACACAGATTAATTTACCAGATTAAAAAATTTGTAAACTGAAAAAAAAGCAGTTCCCATGTTTTATGTCAATGTAAGTTAAAAGATAAGATTTGTATTAGAACGTGATTAAAACAAACTAACAAATTGATATTTAAGTTATCGTTTTAATCTGAGAGACTTTTCTGATTCATCATTATTTTTTTGCTGGGTTGCCAGAAACCTTTAAAAAATACAAACAAACAAGCAAAAGAAAAACAAGCAAACAAAAAAATAACAACAACAACAACATTTAGATTACCAAAAGCGATTAGAAGCACTATCCATCCAACAAAAATGGAGCAAACAGTATTCATCTCTGTCCTGTGAAAAAGAGACATCCACAAATTGGGTAAGTAAGGTTACGCTACTATTGTCACGATTTAAAATATTTTCTTCGGGCTTTATGACATAATTGCTGCGTTGACTGATCTTTCATGTATAATAATCAAAAGAGGATAAGGTATAATCTAGTATCCGTACTTTGTTCAAATAAATAATTCATATATCTACGGTATACCTACGCCGGTCCGATCCTTAATTTTTAAAGCTAGATCAAGAGATGATTTGAGTAAGCGACCAGCTCCCAATTGCTTGGTAATCGAACACGTCACCGTCATCCCTCTTTGAATCCTATATTACATGGTGGCGCGAAGATATCAATTTTATTTTTGAGTGGCAAAACAATATTTTACGAACGAGCGTAGCGAGTGAGTAAAATATTGTTCTTGCCACGAGAGAATAAAATTCATATCTTCAAGCTGCCGTGTGATATTCTTTTTATTATATAGACAAAAAGACATCGACAAAATAATAGATTAAGAAAGAAATTGTCGAAACTACGTCATCGATAAACTCACATGTGAGATTATGGAAAATAGACCACTCGGGTCACGAATGTAGATTTTATGAATTTTACGAGTGGTATATTTTCCATTAAAACACTCGTGTCTATATAATAAAATACCATATAATATCATATAATATGACCTCTATTTTTCGTCTTTGTAGATGAATTTTCCGTGTTCTTAATTAACCAGAAATATTAAAGGTAAATGAAAACTGGCCCTCTGATTGGTTAACGAGGTGAGGTAGCTAAAAAGTGGCAACGTTGCGTCGCAAATGTTTAGATCAAAAACCGAAAAACTGAGGTTAAAACACAAACCCGAAAAACCATTGGCCCGTTAAGCTTTACATTTCTTAGTCTCCACAGTAATGAATGCTCCCAAGTGTATTAAGAGTGGCTTTCCGTAAATACCGACCCAAGGGTCGGCACAAGTTGAAAATTTGATTTCGCTCATATTTGGCTCATCGATAACCCTTAATGAGTAATGAAACATGCCGTAGTTAGTTTTCCCAAATAACGTGATCTTTTGTTAAAATTCGAGAAAACGCATTTTGCCCGTTCAGAGGTCAAAATCCACTTCCGGTAAAGCGAAATTTTACACAAATTCAATTGACTCGTACGTCAAACCACAACGATTTGGCAGCCTTTGAAGAACACGAATAATTTTTATGACCCTTTCTTTATTATTAGGCGATAAATTTGTGAAAGCTGTAATAAGTTTGTGGGCAAAAAGGTATCGTTAAAAATAGGCCCTATTGACAATTTCTGGGATAAAATAATGCAAATTTTTACAATGCGCTATAACTTAAAATTCCGCAAATTGACTTTCTACTGTTTAACTAGGCCCCAATCTATCAGAAAATCGAGACAAATCTCTGGGCAAACGATTTTAAGTAGGCCGCAAGACGTTGAGTTCAACCCTAAGTTCGCAAAAAAAAAAAACGCGACATTGCCGTGGTTAAAAATAGCTTAACATGGCCCGTCACGCCAGTGTTACCAATAGATATGCTTTAAACAATTTACTTAAAGGCAGATTAAAAGCCAGTTTGAAATTAAATCTTTCAGTAAACCTATTATTTTCATTGATTGCAGCATTTTCTTCAGATACAACATTTAGGGTCCCTGGGATAGCGTCACACACTTTCATGTTCAGTTTCAGATTGGCGATTTCCCCCAAAAAATGGTATTTAAACAGAACAAAATTTGAAAACTAAAACTGATTACTGGATGAATTTTTTCATTGAGAGATATTTTCGAATTAAATCATCGCCAATCAATGCCATTTGGTTTATAAAAACTAATTTCCTTAAAGCAATTTTGAAGAATAAAAATATTTTAGACTAAGTATTGATGCAATAGTTCTTTTCGAGGTTTTTACCCTTGCGGGCTCTCAAAACTGAAAAAAAAAAGCTACATGGATGCCCCAAGAGGAGCATATACTTTAATGACAACGTGTATGAATCATGAAGCTACTGCATCACTATAACCCATTAAAACAAACTAAGAGGACTCTTTGGTGCTTTGCCAGGCTTACCATAAATTCAGTTTCGGGTTGCTTTCGACGTTTCAGTGGAAAATTCCTGAAACAAACGAACGTCTGAAAAGGCAATCGCCTATTTTCTTGGTTGGAAACTTCCAGGCGGAAGTTCGGATTTCATGTCTTCAAACCTTTTTTGAATATTAGTTTCAGGCTTTCGCGGCCCTTTTTCATTAAACGAAACTGACTTAGGAAAGTGGTAAACGCGATTACCGAACGGAATCAAAGATTAATCAGTCCTGAATTCTCCTCACCATTTGCTCAAACCGTGAAGCGACCGCTTTACCAATGTAAATAGTAGAAAAGCCTTGATACCAAGAGCCTGCGATAAAGCTTCCTCTCATCTCAAAGTTTCCTATAAAGCTTCCTCTCTCGTCAAAGAGTAGTGAGTGGCGGACTGTGCGTTATATATCTTAAGTACTTTGAGGGCCCTTGTTAAGTGCATAATAGATCGTAGCAAGGGCAGATCGTTGCAATATCTCTGATTACTTATTAGGAGACACCAACAGCAAACTCGCTATTCCTCTACCCCAGACAAATGTTAAGAAAAATAGTTTTTTTGGAGCAGTTCTTTGGAATAGCCTTCCTATATATTGACCAGCAGCAGGCGAAGTCTCTTGGGGTTTTGAGGGCCGGCTGCAAACAATTCTTCTGGAGATCTACCCGGTACTTACGTAAAGTAGACTAAGGCTTTCAGTCTTCTAGTATTCGGTTTGTGAAAAAGACAAAGGTAAGGTTTTGGAGGCCTGCTTGGGCGTCTAAGTTTCATGGACTAAGGTTACGGAGGATGAGGAAAGTCCTCAAGTCTGTCTTTCCTTTTTAGGTGTCCCCATTCGTTCGTTACAAGGTTCTTCTTAGGTTTAGTATTATACTCTATTATGGTTCCCTATTTTTATTTTTTTTTATGTTTTTTTTTTTGGCGGAAAAGACGATGTTCTCTTTCCAAACGCTGTTGAAAGGAACTTTCAGCCTTTTAACCTGTCATCTGCAGTTCAGTATTACAGCTAGAGTTTCCATGAAACTAAAACGTCAATCAGTGCAAAGTCTTTCAGGCCACAAAGCAGCCCGTACTTTTTGCGTAAGCCAAGAAGGCGGAATAGTCGAGGTAATGGTCTGGAGCAAAACAAAATGGTCGTTCCCTCTTGTCTGGAGCAGAGGAGGCACGGCGGGGGAGGGGAGAGGTGAGTGAGACTGGGGAGAGAATCGAAAAATAAGTCTAAAAAATACAATAGAAAATGACAAAGAAAACAAGAAAGAAAAAAAAGTTTCGCAGTCTAAAAGCAGTTGAAAAGTTAGTACTACCAAATCCGTTCCTGCTGATCAATAACACAGCGCCAAAAGTGCTCGACGCTCAAGTTGAATACCGTATTTATTCGAATAAGCGCCCAACCTCGAATTAGCGCCCACCTCGAATAAGCGCCCATCCTAAAGGCAGCAAAGTTAATAAGCGCCCACCCCACCACACTCCCTCCCACACAAACTCAAATAAGAGTTAATAAGTAATAAAGAGACCCTCCCGGAGACGGAGTTTTCCTCAGAGCATTTTACAGAAACCTTGCTTTGTTACATCTCCGCTTTTTGTTATTACCATTTATTGTTTTGCTGCAAAACTCACATACTACACTTGCTGAGAATGGCGAAAATTTAATAAGCGCCCAGCCTCGAATAAGCACCCACCTCGAATAAGTGCCCACTCTCAAGGTCCAAAAATTTAATAGGCGCCCAGGGTGGTTAATCGAATAAATACGGTATATACCATAAAAATTTGTAAATGAAGGACGTAGTTAACCTGTAACAGGCCTTAAGGTAGTTGGGAAAACGTAAAGAAAAGTGGGCTAGAAAAAATGGCGAGGGGGCGGGGTTAGGGAGAGAGGGCGAAAGGTCCTCCTACTCTCTCCCTCTTACTCTCTTCCACGTTTGTTTTCCTCCGTTCCCCATTTCGCGCCACTGTCCACTGTCCACTATCCACTATCCACTATCCACTGTCCACTGTCCACTACGCCTGGAATAGGCTAGTTCATAGTGGGCCAGAGAGTTAAAAGCTCATGATCACGCTGCAACTATTCCTGCTTTAGCATTAGTAAAACGACACTTTTTTTTCTATTTTCCGTTTTGCTGTAGAGGAAAGTTTTTGTTGATTTGTTTTTGATGATGGTGTTTCATCGTCGATCGAAACGAGTAAAAATGTTTACTGAAACGTTCGTTACAATGTAACTTTATAAGCGTGATAGTAATACATCGAAACGTACATTTATACTTATACATAATTACTTGAAAGAGAAAACTCGCAAAAAAAAAAAAATAGTTCTAATTAGTTAATATTGTTTATCCCCGTCTTAAACTTAACGTATTTATGCCTTTTGACTCATGCTTAAATTAATAAAACACACCACTGTACTTGTTTGAAGTTTGTTTTCGTTGGGCTCCGGTCGTCGACGTCTTGCCGACGTCGCTCAAAAAAGCCGACTTTTGGGCAGTTCTACACTATATATTGTATCCAAACAAAATGGCTCTTCTAAATAAGATAAGTGTATTGAAAGATGTAATATAGATTGTATGCTGGAATTGGCATGTGATAACAGGCAGACTACCCTCTGTTAGTGGGGGCCGTTGTTGATTGAAATCTGAGCAACGATTTTTTGTTATTTATAGAAGAAATACATAGAACAATACGGTGATTATAATTTGTTCCAAAATGCAGAATTTAAAGCAAATTTTTCAATAAAAGTTTGAAGAAAATGTTAACTGAGTCATGTGTCATGTTTTTTTCGCCATCCCGTGCTGTTTTAAGCGCTATTTTGCGAGATGAGTATTTGACCTCGGCGGTTAGAACTAAAGAAGGAGACAAGGCAGGCAGCAATCAGCCGCCGGCGCGTGACCCAGTCCAATTTAAGCTAGATTTGACGCCAAACTGTTTTATTTCTTACCTCGGAAAAACCGGCTCCCGATCGACTAGATATGTATCCATGCCCCATCCGAATGAGAGCTCAATCCTTCCAAAATTTCTCGAGAAAAGCGATCCTGAAGTTACAAGACCAGCTTTCTCAACATGACCGGTGCAAAAAACTCAACCAAAGGCATTTGAGTTATGCGCGTCGATTCAAATCCACCAATCAACGTGTCGCGACCGTTGGCAGTTTAAAACCACAACCCTGCCCCGCACAGGGATGTTTGTTTGGTCGCGTTACGCTGATTGGTGGATTTGAATCGACGCACATAACTCAAATGCCTTTGGTTGAGTTTTTTGCACCGGTCATGTTGAGAAAGCTGGTCTTGTAACTTCAGGATCGCTTTTCTCGAGAAATTTTGGAAGGATTGAGCTCTCATTCGGATGGGGCATGGATACATATCTAGTCGATCGGGAGCCGGTTTTTCCGAGGTAAGAAATAAAACAGTTTGGCGTCAAATCTAGCTTAAATTGGACTGGGTCACGCGCCGGCGGCTGATTGCTGCCTGCCTTGTCTCCTTCTTTAGTTCTAACCGCCGAGGTCAAATACTCATCTCGCAAAATAGCGCTTAAAACAGCACGGGATGGCGAAAAAAACATGACACATGACTCAGTTAACATTTTCTTCAAACTTTTATTGAAAAATTTGCTTTAAATTCTGCCTTTTGGAACAAATTATAATCACCGTATTGTTCATATGTATTTCTTCTATAAATAACAAAAAATCGTTGCTCAGATTTCAATCAACAACGGCCCCCACTAACAGAGGGTGGTCTGCCTGTGATGTGATCAGCGTTGAATAGAATGTTGAAAGTGAATCTGTTGTTAACACCGCTGGCGTGACGGGCCGTGTCACGCTATTTTTAACCACTGGAATGTCGCGATTTTTCGCAAAATTAGGGTTGGACTCGGCGTCTTGCAGGCTACTTAAAATCGTTTGCCCAGAGATTTGTTTCGATTTTCTGATATATTGGGGCCTGGTTAAGTCGTAGAAAGTCAGTCCGCGAAATTCTAAGTTATAGCGCATTGTAAAAATTTACATTAATAGGGCCTATTTTTAACAATACCTTTTTGGCCACAAACTTATTACAGCTTTCACAAATTTATCGTCTTATAACAAAGAAAGGGTCATAAAAACTATTCGTTTTCTACAAAGGCTGCCAAATGGTTGTGGTTTGACGTACGAGTCAATGGAATTTGTGTAAAATTTCGCTTTACCGGAAGTGGATTTTGAGCTCCGAACGGGCAAAATGCATTTTCTCGAATTTTAACAAAAGAATACGTTATTTGGGAAAACTAACTACGGCATGTTTCATTACTCATTAAGGGTTATCGATGAGCCAAAAATGAGGGAAATTCGAATTTTAAACTTGTGCCACAAAAAGTCGATTTTGGTCGATATTTACAGACAGTCGCTCTTAATTTAGGGTCTCAATGGGGTTAACCGATAGGCGTAAAACGGCCAAAAATTTAGTCGATAGCCGTAAAAATTGAAAAATTTTAACCGTTAGCCGTAAATAGGGTAAAAAAAAGTTAACCGTAAAAGAAAATGTTCCCTAGATTTACTACTTTTAATGAAGGTACTAAACTCATTTATGGCTGCGTTTTTTATTTCCCGGTTAGTGTGATTCCGTACGCACGTTCGGCGAAGCGCCTTTTAGGTGTTGACCAAGACCTAGGCTCCATTTCCGCCGCTCTCTCAGGGAACTAATTTTTTCCATAGCGAAAGTGTGGCTTCTTGCTGGGGATTAATATTTGCGATTTTCAGGAGGTCGTGCTCTCGAAACACTAGTGAAACAACACGCAGAGATGTCACTGTTTGTAACCGATAAACAACATTTCCCTGTTTTTCTCTGACTCTACGGTAGACATTGCCATGCCTAATCCCTGTACGGCGTCTTCCCACGCAATCTCGGTCAAGGCATTTCGGTGGTGAACTCGCTCGGACCACGTGACCCGAAAAGCATTAGCAGCGCGGAATAATTAGGCCTACGGACAAGGCAACGGCAGACAGTCGTTCCGTACGGTGCTTTGCTATCACTAAAAACACTGGACTCGGTAATTTTGTTATTGCCTGTTTTCACACTAGAGCTAGAAACGGATTATCCGTCTGACTAGTCTCTGCACAGTCGCGCCCTCTCCACAGACACCCCTTCTCCGACTTTTTCTGAGGGGAGGGGGTGGCTGTACACAGGCTATCTGGAACGGATAATCCCGTCTTCAAAAGTCAGACGGATTGTTCATTCAAAATTAAAACTATTTCATTTTCAAATTAGGACGTACTACCTATCTGACACGGCGAATCATCAAACGGATAACCCGTCTCACACGAATAATCCGTCTCTAGTGTGGAATCGGCCATTAGTCAGTCCAGGCCACAACCAGATCTGGATATATGATGACGTCACCCACATTTGCAAAATGGCGTCCACGCCGAGAAACACGAGGGAAGGTCACTTCCAGGCTCTTTGCTGCGCCTAGAAGTGTCCTCGATCATTATCATCTTGATATTTGTAAATCGAACGCTAAGACGCATAAAATCATCTCGATTAATCGGTTTGGTATTACATGCCGTTACTTTAATTTTCTTCAAGGAACATCCCAGCCATAACGCTCTTTGCTGCGACATTTCTGTCGAACTTAGTCCTTTTGCGGTCAAATCAATGTTTTGGTTGCGGTATGGACCAATCACATCGCAGGAAATTACATATCCCGATCTGGTTGTGGCCCGGATTGTTAGTGTTATGAATGAATGTCGTGCTCCGGCCTTGAGTTGGGCGTTCGCGTGTCTGCTTTTCCTTTCTCACAAAGATTATTTTAGAATACTTTATAAAAAGTATGATCTATCAGATATTAAAATCTTTCAAAATAATAGCTTATTTCATCCCGAGATGATCCGAAGACCTTTCTTTTGATTTAAAGATACAAAAAATACAGGTTAATTAATATTTAACTTTTCGAAACAAAAGAAGTTAATTTTTAACTTTTTTGTTAACCGTAACTGAAAAAAATTAAGCGATAGCCGTAAAGGAGCCAAAATTTTAGCCGATAACCGTAAAAGCCACCACCCCATTGAGACCCTCTTAATTATGATGAGAATAAATTGCACTCACAAAACTCAGTGGCAGATCTAGGGAAGGGGTTCGGGGGACTATGTTTCCCGCCATATTTTAGACCAAGCTGAGGCCCGCAAGGGAAAAATATATTGTCGAGAACGGCCCCACCACTTATCTTAGGGCTTGGATAAGCGACCCCTACACTTCTCGAGCTGAATCAACTACTAGATTTGTTTTGACCAGTCTTCTAGTTTTAGAAACTGAACAATCCCGGTTCTCCAAATTTGAATTTGCTTTCAGTGGATGGAAAATAAAAAGGTTAAAAGGAATATAACTTTGACCTCCAGGAAACAGGACTATATGATGACAAAGAATAAACATGACAAGAGGATATCAATTAGTTTAACAATCAAATTATCGCAAATGAACTTACATGTACACTGAGAATAGTCAAAGGACTTGATTTGGTTTTGTGACTTTTTTCTAGGCAAATTACTTGTTCCCTGAGCTGCTATTTTAATAATGCCAGTTGACAGAAAGTTAACAGCTATTTATTGCCAATAACACAAAGAATTTGAAATTTTAATGATATGAAGTGTAAATAAATCGCTAAGGGACAATGTTCAACCTGCATGGTAAAGCAGGAGGGAATATTTTAGGACTCATGTTTCGTTCTGCGTCTCTGTCGTTAGTTCCTGGTGATTTAAGATCTGAACTTGAGCTTAGTCATCGATGAAAAGGTCTCCGCTCCCAAGTTTGAGTCATCACGACCAATTATCCTTTTATTTAAAAACAGTATAGATAAAAAAATACACTATTTTCAAAGCCAGCTTAAAAAGTTAAAAGAAAACACTGAAAGTTTTTTAGTAGTATTTAATCCCTAAGGTAAAAGACAAGATCTCTGGCGATTTCCTTATTTTATTTTGTCACGGTTTTGATAGCAGCGTGATGTGCGGTTTTTATTCCTTATCTGGAACAAGAGAGAGAAAGAGAGAATCGGAGACAACTCTTGGCATCCACACCCTCCTGCCTTTTATGCGTCGTATGGTTAAAAATGAAGTATCTTACTCATGTATCATTTTTTCACAAATATCCATGGAAGAAAATATAAGTGATCGAGCTGTGAAGAAAAGAAAGGGACGCCTTTTTTCTAGATGTAATATTCAAGGGTTCTACTTTACTGAATTTTATTCCCCAAAATTTAATTGGTCCCTGTTGGAAAGGTGTTCGCTGTACTTTCCAACTTTTACTAGAAGTAGCCTAATAGTGTCCTCATACATTGTAAGTAATGGGATTAATTGAGAGTGAACTACAGTAGTACAACGGATGCAATATAGATCGAGAACAACTCACTTATAACCATTTTTTATTACTGAGCCTTTGTTGTTTTTTTTGCTAAACAAAGTGAACGAATAGAAGCAAGTGATGATCAATTTGCTTGGTTCAAGATACTTTCCGAGAAACATTTTGCTAGTCTTCTATAACCAGAAAGCTCATGTAAGTACCTAGTATAAGCTATACAAGTATTGATTAGTTTGGGTTGTTGATCATGCAAAGACATCGAACAGTAATAGAATTTTGGAGTTAGAGAAATAGAATAAAAAGAAAACAAAATTGGACTTTTATTTAAGAACGTTATTTAATACCTTAACGAAGGAACCATAATATTTCCGTAAAGAGTTTAACTCTTTATTAATCTTAATTTTTTAATTACCTACGCTTGAATAAGTTCTGTCAGCAGAATTTCTAACACAATAAACAATTTCAACCTTCAATGCCGGCAGGCAGAAACAACCATTTTGTTTGCAGAGTCCACGCGTAGTCACAAGCTGAGAGCAGAAACTAGCACACTTTATTAACCCGTTGACAGATATGGCAAATTAAAGTAAACAAATGAATGTCCGGGCATGTGGCTGAAGTTAGTTTATTTTGTGATCTGTTTTTTCGGTTTTTCGCATGGTTGATTTTTGGTTCACTGCCTATTCTAGTAAACCTATTTTTTGTTTCGATTTTCCTCGAGTTTAAATATGTTCTGACCGTTTCGTACGTTTTTTTCGTCTTTTTCAGGGCCTTTTTGCCCTAACTTTGTTTTTCCCTTCTGTTGTCCTTAGTAATTGTCGCGGTTAGTGTGACATGTAAAAAAACATCTTTTATGAGGTTGTCTTTGCATTAATTATTCATTGTGATTTTCAATTTCTTCCTTTTGATCTTTGAACTGATTTTATCGCTTTTAATATAGTTTTTTGCGGTTTTCGTCTATTTTAGACTTTGTATTACTCTATTTATGATTTGTGGTGTCAAATGGCCCTAAAGTCTTTTTTGATCTATCCTATTCGAAAATTCTCTCTGCATTGTTCCCTCGCCCCCTCCCTAATCATTTCCTC